>JAEKOY010000497.1:0-25000 GCA_021234595.1 Delia radicum
TTGGGTTGTAATACAGTTTCATTATTTTTAATGTAAATGTAAGTCATTTGTAGAACAAATAAAATTTTTAACTAGCCTTGTAGCTCATTTAAAAAAACAACTCACATCAAATGACTGTTTAATGATTTTACATTCATTTTTTACAGTTGTTTTTTGTTATTTAAAAAAAAAAAAAAAAAAAAATTTTGGTTTATTTTTTACTACCATGTGGTTCATTTTTACTACAATTGTTAGTCATTTTTTGAACATTAAAAAACAAATGACAATGTTGGTTGAATTTAATGAAATGTAAGTCGTCCTTTTTTTAAATGAAATTTCATTTGTTTTTGACTACAATTGCTGTCGTCTTTACCAACATAATTTCATAAGTGTATGTCTAGAAAAGATTAGAATGTTCTCCTATATGAGATGAATTCAAAATGGACACATTTATAAATTTTTCCAATAATAATAACAAAAACTTTTGTAAAATAAACGAAACCCTGTTATTTCTAAGAAAGTTTTCGTTGTTTTGACAATTATTTCGTATTTTTTATGCCCGAATATTATAAGTGTAGGGAAGTTTTGTTGTTTATTATTCTAGTATTCAGTTGATTATTTAGAAAATCTCACAAATACTTACATTATAAGTGACTGCTATACCGGGCAATGTCTGCAATAATATATTTAATAAATCCTTGCGTTGAGTACCCAAACGAGAAGCCAATCTACGATTGTCATGATTACCCAATACCCAATTGGCATAAGTACCCTCAGGCATATTATCCAGCCAATGTTTAATATAGTATTTAAAATCTGCAGCCTTACTATTCTTGGTCAAACCAGCTAACATTTCAAAATTGAAAGGAACATGAGAACCATTACGCTGACCATTACCATACATAAGCATTAAATTTTCAAAACTAGTATAAGCCTCGGTTAATAGAATTTTTGTTTCGGAATTATGTTCACGTTTAAAGTTTTCAATAACTTCACGCCATTGATAAACCATTTCAATATCTTCGGGTAAGGAATGGGTATAAGAATGTTTCAAATGACAATAATGGGTGGGATCAGGACAAGCAGAACTATTATTAATAGGTTCATCGGGATATGTACCAGTTTGGGGATCAATTTCATTTTCAAATATATATGGCACAGCATCAACACGAAAACCATCAATACCTCGCTCTAACCAAAATTCCAAAACATCTTTCATAGCCTGGACCACAGCTGGATTACGATAATTCAAATCGGGTTGTTTAACACCAAATTGATGTAAATAATACTGTTGCCTTTGATCATTCCATTTCCAGGCTGAATGTTTAAATTGTGATATCCAATTGCTAGGAGGATCCATTTTACCGGTTGAAGGATTATAAACACCATCATGCCAGATATAATAATCACGATATTTAGGATCATTAGCCACCGATTTTTGAAACCATTCATGTTCATCACTAGTATGATTGGGTACAAAATCTAAAATAATTTTAATACCCACTTCTTTGACTTTCTCAATTAAAAGCTGTAAGTCTTCAATGGAACCATATTCTTCTTGAATTTGATAATAATCCGAAATATCATAACCAAAATCGGCCATAGGAGATTTCATAATAGGCGACAACCAAACACCATCCATACCCAAATCTTTTAAATATTGCACTTTTTCAGTGACACCTTAAAAATATTTATAAAAACACAGGTCAAGCCTATCTTAAATGTGTGATTAGAGTGACTTGCCTTTTAAGTCTCCTATACCATCGCCATTACTATCCTTAAACGATCTGGGATAGATTTGATAAAAATTACCGTTTTCCCACCAATCACGGGCAGTGACTTGCAATGCTAATCCCACTATGAAGAGGGAAATTAACTTAAACATTTTAGACCTTGTTTTAAGAAATACTTTTTGGATCTATTTTTCAAACGACACTATATACTTATCGTTTCAGTTTCGGTCTATATATATATGTGTAGTTCGCCTGAAACAAGAATTGGTTCTAATTCAATAAAGTGTTTTCTTAGAATTAGAATAATTAACATTTGTATCAATAATAATGGTAAATATTTATGATGTAAATTTTATTTACACAAAGTAATTGTATTTATAAAATTACAAATATTTATCGAGATCAATTTGTTGTCGATCTAACTAAATATAAATTTAAAATAATATTACTTAATCAAATAAAAAACTTAAGCATAACAATGCATTGATGAATTTTAAAAAGGGGTTAATATGCCCCTTTCTAAAGGCAACCGGGCCTCATTATCATAGTTGGAATTCTAAGCTTAGCACTCAGATTTCGATAAGAGTTTGAAATAAAATTAAGTGTCCCAAATATAAAATCGTTTCTTTTTCGATATTTTGCTTTTTCGGCATTATATCAAAACGTTGCTAAAGTAAAGAAAAAAAATTATTAAATTCGGCTTTAACGAATTTTTAATTCACTCCCCAGAAGGGGGGAAATGTGATATGGGGCTTTTCAAACCCACGGTGCCGCTATATCTTATCGATGCCAAAATATATGATATAAAGAAAAAATGGAATATATATTATAATTTTTTCAAAAAGTGGACAAAGTAGACTTAATTAAATATTTATAATAATTTATTTTGGAAAATGTTAGAAACTATATAAATATAATTTTGTATGAAGAATTTATAAAAAAAAAAATATTTGTAAAAATTCAGAACTAGTTCGGAATTTTTGTGTGTAATTAAAAAACAAAATTTATGTAAAAATTGTATAAAAATAAAAATAACCCAGCAAAACCACACATTACCAAATCATGGGTAAAGTAATGTATCGACATAGGACTTCATGTATTACTTTACACGTTACTTCACTGATGAATTATACAGGCGATGAGCCTCAAAGTAACTCATTACCTTGTAGGGGGTAAAGTAACTGGTTACTTATATGGTTACATGGTGAGAAAAAGTAATGTGTCCATAAATATATGGTCATGCTGGGATTCGAACCTGGGGTCTCTGGTATTTAACAATTAGTTATTCGAGAACTCTACCAACTGAGCTATCGATACATATAATATTTTATTGCTTAAAATGTAAATGAGTTGTTGTGCTTCGTGTTTTCGTTCGTGATATCAAAAATATACACCTTACCATTTGCTTACAAAAAATCACAAAGTAATGTGTCTATAAATAGATTTTCAAAAATATATATTAATAATTACTTTGCGTTTATATTGCATGCATTATGTAATTGATGATCGGTAAGTCATTATTTTATGTTTTGAAGTAATGCGAAATGTAATGAGGTCTCATTACAAGGTAATCCATGAGTGTTTAATTATCGGTAACTCATTACTTCTTGTTGAAAAATAATGATACCTGTAAAGAGTACACATTACAAGGTAATGCATTACTTTATCGCACCCATTACCAAAGTATTTCTGGAAATGAATAAATTTCATTTTCATTGTATAAAAATTGTATTTCAATATAAAAAAGGGCAAATGTTTTTCCAGCAATCCACAAAGTCTCATCGTATTACTAAGTAGTTTTCAAGAAATTAGTAGGTGAAAATTGTCCGTTATAAATATTTAACTATTTGTATGTTAAAACTACATGACTGAAAAGGAATTTTATTGCATGTTTTATTTATTAAATATTCGACGTGTACGTCACACGATACTTTTGTGATACTTTGGGATTTGGGAGAATTTATGACAAATTAATTTTTTTTTCTACTATTTTTGAAACATATTTGCTACATTGTGCTGAAGCGTGGAAATTGTTTTTATCAAAAAAATGTTCATGTTATTATTAATTAGAAATTGTAACATGACATCTGGCTTTAAAGTCTTCATATCGTTTTTTTTTTCATTTCTTTAAGATTTTATATTATTTTAAATTTCATCTCCTGACTTTTGTCATAGGGCTAACAGAAATATCAATCGCATTAAAATTTGTTTTATTTCAAACCTAAGACAACATATTTTTTTAAAAAATCCAATAAACAATGTCAGCCAATTAACAACTGCAACACTATACATTCTGATTCATTCAAAACTCATTGAAGTTTAAGTATTTATTTAAGATAACTACACTGAAAAAAGTATTCATCATAATATTTATGAAACAATTTCATAGAGTTTTGTTTCGAAGAATCAATGAAAAATTTTGTTATACCTAAGAAATTTTATTAATATTAAGAAATTTTTCATAAACTTTTTTTTACAACATTTCACAGTTTCATAAAAATAAATCGTTTGATTTCATAAATTATTTCTTCTTCAGATAACAAATATTACAATTTGAAAAACTAGTTTTAATAATTAAAAACTTATATGTATGTAATAACTTATATGTATATAAATTTTAATAATTAAAAACTTCTATGTATATAAGTTTTTAATTATTTAAACCAGTTTCTGAAATAGAAATATTTATTCCCTGAAGAAGTCACCCAATGTGGAGATGAAATATTGGAAATAAATAATTAATAAATAAATTATCTTAAGCTCGCTTAAACTGAGAAAAATAAAATAAAAGAAGATCGAAGAAAACTTATTGCTTAAAAAATCATATGTAGCTGTTCATCGGCTTAGTGTTTATATTCTTTTCAAGACATTCATGAAGAGTTCTTAATTCAATGAACTTCTTAATATTAGAAACTTTTATGAAACTGTTTCAAAAATTCTACATCCTTTTCATTGTCGCCATGGTACATTAGTTTTATGAAGATTTTCATTAATTCTACAAACATTTAATAAGCATTGACTTTAATCAAACCTGTTTCATAGATTCTATGAAGAGTTTCAATGGACGAGTTCCAGTGATCATTTTTATTAAAGCTATAAATTAATTCATTACTGAAGTGACAATAATTCTTTCAGTGTATATAAATCATCATCACATACTATTCGAAGTGCAAAAACACTTGAAAATATCTAAATGATAAGATCTGATCATACAATTAAGAAATTAAACTAAAAATCACAAATTGAATAAAATCCAAATAAAATTACCACCTTTAACCCTTTCACTACTGACTTTTTGTTGGTTGATATATTTCTATTTTGACTTCTAATGTTTGTTTGGGGTCCTTAAATTATAAAGAAATAAAATGGTTCCAAAAATCGATATGTTTGAATTTCTCAGCCCATTTCGACCACAAAACCATTCGAATAACCAAAAAAGATTTCGTTAATTTTTTTTTTTGGTTAGCTGCGTGCCAAATTTCGATATTCTAGCTTTGTTAGTTTGCGAGATATACCAAACGCCACTTTTTTAGGAGATAATGGCTGACCAAGAAAAATCTGACTCTGGTAACAAATATCGCCACTATATAACGCTGTTACAGTTTATGCATATAATGATTTTTTTTTCAATGACCATTATCTAAGTTATTTTTAAAAATGTATGCACTGTAGTGTACTAGGGCAATGCAAGGGTTAAATGAGAAACGTAATGTTGTCATGCTTGAGTAATGTGTTAGTACATTAAAATTATAACCCAGCAAAGAACAACGCACAAAATACTTATTAACGCTTAAACACAAAATAATTATATTTTATTAATTAAATTTTGTTAATATTAACAAAAAAAAAATAACTGTATTCACAAATTGAGTTGTCAAAAAATAATGATTTGTAAAAAAAAAATTATAAAGATTTTAGATTACCACATAATGATAGGTCGTTACCTATGGCATTACTTTAAAAAACAAAATAAAGATTTGCTGATAATGGGTTTTTTAAGTATTTATACGTAATTTCAAAATATTGAGTTACTGGTAATTGGTTACATTAGTATAGATTTCATAGTTTTGATTCTTATATTGCATTAACAACAAAAAAATCTAAAGTTATTTAAAAATTGTTTTCAAGATTTCTTAAAAAAAATAACTTAAAGGTAACCACCTATTTTGTAACTCCTTTGTAACTACCTACTCATTCTATCATTATGAGTAATCACTTGTTCCCATTATAAAAGTAATTACTTATTATTTCACAATGAGGAAAAACAACCTTAAAGATAACCACTTATTTTGTATCTTCTTTGTTACCACTCACTCTATCATTATGAGTAATTACTTATTTCTACTATAAAAGTAACTACTTATTCTTTCACAATGAGTAAAAAAAAACCTTAAGATAACCACTTAATTTGTATATTTTTGTAACCACTCATTCTATCATTGTGAGTAACCACTTATTCCTACTATAAAAGTAATTGCTTATTTTTTCACAATGAGGAAAAAAACCTTAAAAATAACCACTTATTTTGTAACTCCTTTGTAACCACTCATTCTATCATTATGATTAATCACTTATTCCTATTATAACAGTAACTACTTATTCTTTCACAATGAGTAAAAAAAACCTTAAAGATAACTACTTATTTTGTATATTTTTTATAACCACTCATTCTATCATTGTGAGTAACCACTTAATCCTACTATAAAAGTAATTACCTATTCTTTCACAATGAGTAAAAAAAAAACCTTAAGATAACCACTTATTTTGTATATTTTTTGTAACCACTCATTCAATCATTGTGAGTAACCACTTCATCCTCCTATAAAAGTAATTACTTATTCTTGCACAAAGAGTAACCAATCATGTAACTCATTATTCTCACTTTTTTTGTAAGCAAATTTTGGGTCATCGCGAACAATAGTAATCAAGCGAGTAAATAACCTGGTAACTACTGAATCCATTTATGCGCTACTTATGCATTTAATTACTTGATAATGTATGTTCCTGCTGGTTAGAAAAACGTGCACGTACATTTTTGTTTTTATCAAAAAATTGTGCGTGTGTATCGAAAGATACACATACACTTTGTTAAAAAGCCAAAACAACTACCCACAATAACTGCTAGCGCAATACAGTATTTTTGGTAAGGTTTTTTGTTAAATGACTGTCGGAAATAGTAATTTTATAGTTATACACAGAAAAGCCACAGGTAAAAATTACTTTTACCGTTTATCTCCCGTATGACCTACATGTAAGAATATTCTGAGTGTATTGTTCAAACTTTATTCAATATTCCAATTTAATTTTTTAATTAAATATTTTGCTGGTTTACACTAAGTAATGCCTGAAAAAAACCTATGGAGTATTTAAAGTATTCGTTGCAAAAAAAGTTTTAGGAAATCATACAATTAAACCTAATATTTTCGCTGTTGACAAAACAATTGTAATTTTGATAACGTTTCGAGAAAAAAAACCTATTTTAACAAATAATTTTCATTAACAAAATTAGTTATAAAAGCTAGCAGTATTCTATGAGTATTAAATAGTTTTAGTTTAAAAATTGTTTAATTTAAATCAACGAACGCAGTTAATGTTGTGAGAGAAATTGAAGAACAATGGAATTATTAGGAAAATTTATGTTATTATTTTCCCTGGTGGCTAGTGGTTTTGCCAAAGATTGGTGGGAGAATGGAAACTATTATCAAATCTATCCCAGGTCGTTTAAGGATAGTAATGGTGATGGTATTGGTGATTTAAATGGTAAGCAATTTTTGGAAAATTGAAGAAACAAGAGAAAAAAATATTAGAGTTATCGGCAAAAATGTAAAACAAATTAAAAACTTTTAAAATATAATCCTTAAAAATATAAAATATATTTAATTAAAAATATACTAAATAACAAAACAAAATGTGGTCCGGTAACTCAATCCACAATTTATTCAAATAAACAACAAGCGATTAAAAATTAAAAAAAAAAAAACTCCAGATCTGAATTAATTTCTGATAATTGTTTAAATATATTTAAGTAAAATAAAAAATTTAATTACGCAAAGAAGTAACAAAATATTTTGATCATTAATTGTGCTAAAATCTAAATATTCGATTAATTTAGTGTATTGGTACCTCTAAGCCGAATAAAACCAAACAACGTCAGTACAGTAAGGAAATCGATAATACAGTTGGTATGGTAATACTAAATACTGTTGGTTTATTGCACTACAACATGCTATTCGTCTTCAAAAACCGATTTATAAAATAATTTTAATCGAACTTCTTGTTTTATTAAAAAGAATTATTTTGCAAATTTAATTTATATTCCATCTGAAATATAAGCAAACATTTGTATAATTAACCGAACTAGATTATTTGAATAAATTGTCACTAAAGGGTCCGCCATCTAACGTTATTTGTTTTCAACTAGTGCTTATTTCGTGAATGGTAACACTTAGCTCATGTCTGATTTGACAGATAATTAGTTTTATCCTTCCGCTGAACGAATATGGTTGTGTATACGCTTGAACAACGCTTGGAAATATTGCGACATTACTTTGAAAATCATGGTAATGTTGCAGAATGTGTGAGCAATGAGTGGCCGTTACAGTCAATGGCGATCGTTATCGGGCCATGTTAAACGAATTTTTGTTAACAAGAATTGAAGAGGAGGATATTGGCAGCATTTGGTTTCAACAAGACGGCGCTACGTGCCAAAAGTTATTTCGCGGACCCTTTATATAAACAAATAATTTTTCAAAATAAATTTAATAAAACATAAAAATGTTGATTAATCAGTTTGCGTTAAAACGAGAATACAAAAAAATGTTAAAATAACATGGATAGAAAATATTCGATTAATCGATTGAAACTAAACAAGTTGTGTCGATTCACTTGAAAGTCGACATAAAACAATAAATGAATGAGAGGATCTGTTCTGAATTAAAATCGCACCATTGTACACAAATAAATCGAGTAACTAACATAATTTCTACACTGAACAAAAAATTGTTATTAGATTTCCAAATCGTGCGTAGGCATCCGCTTAAACGATAGGCAAAATGGGGAAAATCACAGAAACAGATTGGAAACATAATAAAATTATAATAATTAATTTTACACACCAAAACTAAGTCAAGTTTTTTATGATGAATTTGACAATTTTCGATTAATCGTTTTTAAAACAAAAAGTAATTGAATTTAATTTGCATGTGTAAAATCATTTTAATGTTGTACAGAAATCAAAGGATGTCTTTCGAACTTAAAACGTACTTTTTACAAAAATAGATCAAATAACCGTAAATAATTATTCGATTACACCATTCAAAACATTTAAAATTTAATAAAATTGTTCATAAACTAAAATACAAGTCAAATTTGTTGTTTGTATTTTTATTCGAGTTTTGAAATAGGTTCTAAAAATTCATGTTTTATGAATATTTAAAACTCAAATTTACACTAGATTTTTTATCCTTGAAAATGTTATAATTAATCGGACAAAATTATTCGAATACAATATTACAATTACTTTCAAAACTAATGTGCAGAACAAAATAACAATTTTTAAATTATTTTTGAATAAAATTAAGTAACAAGGAAGTCCCGCTGATGGGTTCCCTCCGATTGCCATACAATTTGGATATATATTAAAAGGGACAAACTAAATAAGAATGAGTACATTTTTATTTTGCATTAAAATCGCAGATTTTTACACAAATGTATCGAGTTACTGAAGAAAAACCTTCGATTACCCATTTAAAGAAATTCGAAAATTGAACCAAATTTTTTTGCAAATTAACATTCAAGTTGAAATACAACAAATTCCTTGACAAAAAATAATTTTATTTATAATTTATAATTCTAACTCGAATAAAGATTTTGAGGTAGTCGTTAAAAGTTTGTAAAAATATTGTTTTTATATATAAAAATAGAATTATGAAAACTATTTGTTTAATCGAATATCGATTAATAAGTTGAGTTAATCCATCAAATTATTCGACTCACCAAATAAATATCGCTTTGACGAAGAATGGTTGATATATTTCATATTTTTTTTTTTTTTTTTTTGTATTAGCTACACTGTTTAACCTATTTTTCCGAGTGTGATCTGTATCGACAACGGATAGATGTAGCTTTCAGATCATATAAGCCACTTGGACCAATTTGGTATAAGAAATGAATAGAGTGACCCCAAATTTAAAAAATATGAATATTTTTTCATAATAGATATTTTATCGGACGCTATTGGACATACGGAATTGAACTTTTGGTAGGACCTGGTCCAATCCCTCAAGTTTCAAGACACATTGAAATATTTGGAATTGATTCATTACATTCCCTACAGGACATTTCTTATCACATTGGACGTCAAATGTAAAAAAATCGGGATTTTTGTTTAGCTTTTTTATTTTTGTTCGTATAGAAATTATATTTGATTTATAAAAAGTGATATTTATAGATTTTTATCTCCTGATTCCTATCGATTCACAATTTTTAAATATCGTATAAAAAGGATATTCTATGACTATAGTCAAAACTCTATTTACGACTCAATCTATTCTAAAAATGTTGACATTTTCGCATTTAGCATAGAAAAATAATTAAAAACCATTTGTTATATGACGTCTAAAAACGTCTTTCGCTATTACTTCGCTGAGGCATTTGTTCACTAATTTTGACCGATGACGACCAATTGGATATATATGTCCCATTGATATTTTCATGGAAGGAGTTGCAAATAAAATATTTTTGACAACACTTTTCTTTAGGAATATTGTGTCAATAAACCCGAATCCGCAAAAAACTGCAAACTTTCCAGCAGTTTATAAGTGATAAGTCGTGAAAGAGATATTGCAACAAAAATAATTCTATCAATATCAATATTTAATTTATTGTTTCGCCGAATTTTTTTTTTATTTATCGTTTTAAATTTGTAATCATAATTTTGTCTTTTAAATACAAACAAATCCGATTATCCGACTAAAAATTATTCGTTCTATTATTCAAATGTGTTTAAAAGACTATTTCATATGTTTTTATATTTATTTACATTTCTTTCAGGTGTTACTGAGAAACTTCAGTATCTCAAAGATATTGGATTTACCGCTGCTTGGCTTTCACCCATTTTTAAATCCCCCATGGCAGATTTTGGTTATGATATTTCTGATTTCTATCAAGTTCATCCGGAATATGGTACTATGGCAGATTTTGAAAATATGATTAAAAAAGCCAATGAAGTGGGCATTAAAATTATTTTGGATTTTGTACCCAATCATTCAAGTGACGAAAATGAATGGTTCAAAAAATCTGTTGCCAATGATCCCGTTTATCGTGATTTTTATATTTGGCATAATGGTAAAATTAATGAAACTACTGGTGAACGTCAACCACCCAGTAATTGGTTAAGTGCTTTCCGTTATAGTGCCTGGGAATGGAATGAGCAAAGGCAACAATATTATTTACATCAATTTGCCATCAAACAACCCGATTTAAATTATCGTAATCCCAAAGTTGTTGAAGAAATGAAAAATGTTATGCGTTTTTGGTTGGGTAAAGGTATTGCCGGTTTTCGTGTGGATGCTGTGCCTTTCTTATTTGAAAAAGATTTGGATAAAAATAATTTATATACTGATGAGCCAGTTATTGCTGATGTAGCCTCTTGTCCGGATCCCGATGCTTACTGTCATTTACAACATATTTATACAAATGATCAACCGGAAACTTTTGATATGGCCTATCAATGGCGTGCATTGGCTGATGAATTCAAAAAGGAACATGGCGGTGATACTAGAATTCTGTTGACAGAAGCTTACACTAGTTTTGAAAATATTATACGTTTTTATGGTGATGGCACTCGTAATGGTTCCCATGTACCTTTTAATTTTGATTTCCTATCAAATTTATTCAATGATACCACTGCTGCTGATGTTGTTTCGCATATAAAAAAATGGATGTCTGCTATGCCCAAGGGTGGTATTGCTAATTGGGTTTTGGGTAATCATGATAATAAACGATTAGCTTCACGCTTAGGCTTAAATCGCGCTGATTTATTTAATATTTTATTGCAAACTTTACCTGGTAATGCTGTCACTTATAATGTGAGTTTTGGAATATATAAAAACTTCGAAATTTCACTTAATAAAATTTATAATTTTAGGGAGAAGAAATTGCTATGCATGATGTTTTTATTAGCTGGGAAGATTCTGTTGATCCTCAAGCTTGCAATGGCAATCCTGATACTTATTATGGACTATCAAGAGATCCCGCTAGAACTCCTTATCAATGGGATGCTTCTAAATTAGCTGGTGAGTTTTGAAACTTCGGCTTTAAATAAATAAAACTACAAATTTCTTTTGACAAGAAAGGCTTTTTGCCTAAACACGTGTAATAAAATATATATCACAGAGAAGGCAGATTCATTGTTACAACCGAATGATTTGGTTGCAGCAAACGAATTATTTGGTTATTGCAATCAAATGTATTCTAGGGATAATTGAATTTATGTTGTGTTAACTGAATTTCTGTTGTCATAAACAAAAATATCGATGGCAAAAAATTCGATAGTCACAATGTGTAAACAAATTATTTGATGTGTAAAACGCATTATTTTATTATTTTGGGCGATGTGAACAAAATAGGCTTATTCGAATAACGTTATTCGAATACAAATTTTTATAAGATTATTAAAAATACAAGTTTGATATAATTTTTATTAAAAGTAAAAAGTATGTTCTTTCGACCTTTAATTGTCCAATGAATATGAAAATTATTCAAGTTCAAAGTCATACTCTATATTTCTTTATTAGGATTTTGTCCTAACAAATAATCCATAGAGATTTTGTTTTTAAATTTATTAATTGAACACCTTTAGCAATGTGTAGATAGATCTAACTATTTGGGGAATCTTCTAGGTTCCCAACATCAGAACACGCTTTGATAGAAGTGACAATCCCATGCTAAACATCAAACATTCATATAAACTAGTTTTCTCACTACATGAGAACTAATTAATATAAGAACTCGAAGTTAAAGATTATCACCGTTAATCAAAAATAATTTGAAAATTGGTTTGTTATGTGCACCCTCTTCCTTTGGTAGATATATAATACACGCTTTTTATTTCACACTTGTTTTGTTTAAAAATAAGATTTAAAGGGGGAGTACACAAGACCGTACTTTGTCTTTTATACAAGTTTGATATAATTTTTATTATTATCACTATTAAATTACCATGTGTGTGACTAAAAATAAGTAGTTTTAAAAGTTTTTGAAAATATAGATTTTACCGACACTTTATTGATTGTACTTTAAAAACTATAAAAAAAGTTTTTTTTCAAATAATTGTTAGCTTAGAATTGAATGTCTAGTTGAAATTTTAGGAAAATGATCCTAAGTCAGCATTTTATGCCACCGAGCGTATATGCAAGGAGTTGAAATTTTTAAAAATTTTTTTTTTACAACCTTTTTTATGAGAATTACCTCCGAGTTCTATCCATAACTTTGACAAGCAAATAATAATAAAATTTCTTAAAATCTTATTTTACATATTAACATTATTTCTCTTATCATTTACAGGTTTCACTACCGGTGATCACTCTTGGCTTCCTATAGCTGATGATTATGTTTCTAATAATGCCTTGGCTCAGTTGAGAGCCCCACAATCTCATTTGCAAATTTTCAAAAAACTTATTAAATTACGCAAAGAACCCTCAATGCAAGATGGTGATCTAAATATACAAGCCATAGCCAATGATATTATAATTTACTCTAGGCAAAAGTCGGGTAGTGATTTATATGTGGTGGTCCTTAATTTAGGCACCAAAGATCAGACTATTAATCTTAATCAATATTATAATTTGGGTAGCAAAGCTGAAATTATAACCACTTCCATGCAATCTAAACATAATGATGGGTAAGTAACAAAAATTACACTTAGATAACTTCTGCTGTAAATATTTGTAGTTGTTTAAGTGAAAAAACAGTCATGTGTGGAAGAAATTAAATTTTTGACTTCATATGTAGTTAATTTAGAAAAACAAACCACATCAAATTACTGCATTAGAATTTTACATTAATTTTATGCAGTAGTTTTTGTTTTATTTAAAAAAAATAAAGCAAATAAATGATTGTTAATTTTTTACTACATATGTGGTTAATTGTTACTACAATTGTAGTTCATGTTTTGAACAGTAAAAACCAAATGACAATGTTTGTTGAATTTACTGAAATGTAAGTCGTCCTTTCTTTAAGCGAAATTTTATTTGTTTTTTCTACATTTGCAGTGGTCCTTACCTACATAGTATTCTAAGTGTATTATTAAATTTATAAAATTTCATTTTCTTTTCAGACAAACTGTTGATCCTTCATCCTTTTTAGTGGAAGCTGAAGTTGGCACTGTTTTAGTTAAAGTTTAATTGAGACATTAACATTAACATTAACATTTTCAAAAAAAAATGTATTTTATTTTAATAAAAACAAAAATTATATTATTTTCTTTCTCTTAATCTTATTTGTCCACCATTTACGGATTTTAAAGGTAATACTTCTGACAAAATAGAAATATGAGATTCACCTAACGCAGGTAAATTTCATATCATACTAATATTGTATAAGTTGTCTTTAGTTCAGGCGCTGATGCAATGATGGGGGGGGGATCATAAAACAAACCAAAGTAACTTTAGAGGGGTGAATAAAAGATACTTTTTTTTCGTGAGTCGGTCTAATAATTATCTCTACTTTAAAAAATTTCATACTCCCCCATATTCCATATTCCCCCATATAAAATATTTCCCCATGTTAAATATTCCGCAATTTAAATGAGTAGAAAAGTCTGATGGAAAAGAGTTACTCGAGGTTTTTAGGTTTCTGATTTCAAAATTAAGAATTTTTAAAATTTAAAATAGCGAATGATTTTAAAAAGTTTCGATATTTGCTTTAGAATTGATACCTTACATTGTTTGAGATCGAATCTGATATTTGATTTTCAGAATTCAAATTGGTTGATCCAATTTAGCTAATAATTTTATTTTATCACCGGAATAATTAATTGGTCCCTAAATTCGAAACTGACATTAGGTTTATGAAATTAAAAATGGCAAATTAAACGTAATAGATGATTTCTTCAAATCTGAAATGGCGAATTTAATATGTCAGATGATTTATTAAAAAGCAGAGATGGCAAGCAATACCGCTAGAATACCGTTTTTGATTCAGATCTTTATCCTTAAAATACCATTACCGAAATAATTGTAATACCGTTATACATAAAATACTGTTACCGATACAACTAAAATACCAATATCCTTTAAATACCACTACCGAAGTGCTAAAATACCGTTGTCGCTAAAATACCGCTTTCGAAGTAATTAAAATACCGTTACCGAAATTATCTGACAAGATCAGAAAAAATATGATTGAAAACTAGGCAAGCATGGAAATTCGGGCATAATGGGGATAAAAATGTCAGTGTGCTTTGACACTACCATAATAACTTAAAAAACGATAACCTTAGAATATCGTTACCGAAATAACTAAAGATCCGTTATCAATAAAAAACCGTTACTGAAATAACTAAAATACCGTTAGCGCTAAAATGCCATTAAAGCTAAAACCCAGTTACCGAAATAACTAAAATATCATTACCTCTAAAATACCGTTACCGAAATTAAAGAAAACAGTTACATTCCCTTGATCTCTGTCCTCATAATAGTTATGTAAAAAAAATTGCTCGGTCCTAATTTAGGACCCCGGAAATAATTGTCATTTTACGACCACACAGTTTTGGCTGAAGGGAGTTTTATGTTTTTTTTCAATTTCGTGATCTACAACCAAATAACAGTTAAGTTACAAAAAATTGGCTCCGTAGACTCCCTCTTTGCTCATCAAGTCGTTTGTCAAAAATTTTTAATTTTGCCTTTAAATAAAGAATAGTTATTTTTCAACTTTGAGGTAAGTGAAACCAGATAGCGATTTACAGCCGACCACATTTTTATTGCCTACACCCAAAAACAATTTGGAAGAATAGCAATATTATTGCTGTTAGGATCCTTGCAGAAAAATTGCTAATATCAGAGAAATATTTGCTGAAAAATGTTTGCCATGTTTACTAATTTTTTTTTTTTTGTTGCTGATATTAGCAATTTTTCTGCAAGGATGCTAACATCAAAAATTTAGCTGACTTTACAGATCTTTTTTGAGTGTTACTCTTCCTTACTACCTTTGGAAATATTTACTCTAACTTTAACCTGGACAATTATAAGTGCAAAACAACAGTTGGGCATATATACTTGTCGTCAAAGGGTTAATCAGATTCCTATGTAAAATACTTACCACAATGGTAAATAGTGAGCTTGATCTTGAAAATCAAAAATAGTTTGACCTTTTGAAACACTACGCAGTTTTTAAATAAACTTATTGGAATTTATTATTCATTACAATATGAAAATCTATAACCAAAAAAAGGTCCAAAGACTTGACCGATGAGCTGCTGTATTTGGAATATTGCACTTAGTTTTTTTATATAGCCTCAAAACCAGATGTTGGGCCACATCCGCGAACACTCCACTTTGTTTCGTTATTCTAAATTTATTAATTTTTTTGTTTTCATTCAAACTGTTCATTAGGGTTATCACTTTTGAAGTTTTTTTTTTTTCAAATATCAAAGTTTACTTACTTTTACTTTCCATATATAAAGACCATAAAGACCATAAAGAAATATTATATTATTTCTTCGCGGTTTTCAAAAAAGTTTCCGCATAAACCTTTTTGAAAATAACAGATTTTTTATTTTTTAATAAAAACAAAGTCATCAAAGTAAAATAAAATCATGATTTCGCCAAAAACTTTAAACTAATTAGACTCCAACGAATCGTATCGATCGTAAAAAGCACAAAAACTTTTAAATTGGGCGGTTGAAAATATTTATAGCGCTATTTCGCAATATGAGCATCAAAATTCTCAGAAAAAAAGTCAAGTACATAAATAGCAGTTTGTGCATTCATTTTAATGATATAATCGTGACAAAAAAAAAATCATTTTTAGAAATTGCACTATATGCGAGAGGTTTTAGTTTCAAAATTAACACAAAAAGTGATTCTCATTATAAATATAGTACTAAAACAAGTTATAACCCTACAGTTCAGAATTTCCTTTTTTAGTTAAAGGCTGATGTATACTATTAACAAATTAACAACATTTTATTTTCATAAAAAATATTACACTAATTTCTTTCTCTTAATCTTATATGCACACCATTATCCGATTTTAAAGTTAACATTGGTGATAAAATTGGTTCATATTTATGTTGGGTTTTATTTTTTTTATAGGGTCCAAAGAATGTGGAAACATAACCATCTTTCGAGGCCAATTCATCCAAGGCAGGTAAAATTTCAAAATTGCGTATAATTTTGGAGACCACAGTTTTAGTTTCCAATTGGGCAAATTTCTGTCCAATGCAATTACGAGGTCCAGCACTAAAGGGTACATATTCAAAAGGATTTGGTTTTTCAGTTTTATTAGCCACATCAAATCTTTCGGGAACAAATCGATATGGATCAGGGAAAGATTTTTCATTGTATCCCATGCCCATTATGAATATATTTAAAGAAGACTCTTTGGGTATAAGTTTGCCATCTGCAAAAAGATATATATTAAGGTATCATAAAAAGCTTTTAAAACTTTTAATTTATAACACTTACTTATGTAGCACTCTTTATCGTTGGATCTTGCTATCATTGGAACACTAGGATACAAACGCTGTGCTTCTTTCATAATCAAATCTAAATATTTCATTTCTGATAGTTCGGCGAATGTAGCATCTCGTTTCATATTTGCACCCATTACCTTTTGCTGTTCTTCGTAGACTTTTTGTTGCACTCCCAAATGGCGTGATAATAAATATACAGCAAATGATATACTAGATGTGGTTGTATCATGACCAGCAAACATAAATGTTGACACTTCTTCATAAATTTCTTGTGTAGTCAATGGTCTACCATCGATTGTTGCTGAAAGCATCGTATCTAAAAATGCCATTTTACGTTTATTGAATTCATTTTCGGGAATAGAACTTTATTGGCTTCTTCTTGTTTACGTAATTCAACGCGTTTTTCTATAATCTGGAAATCGGAGGAGAAATTATTTAAAATTACACAAGTGGACAAAATCATAATTTTTAATAATAATTAAAGTTATGACCACCAATTCTATATATTTCAGGGACGCTGATTTCATGGGCGTACTTTATGTTACAGTTTTTATCGAAATTTTTTTTTTAAATTTGGCGCATGTAAATGCAGTTTATTTTTGTACATATAACGTTTTTAATGTGCAATCAACCTGACCCATTTCTGTTGAAATGTGAAGACAGCCCCTGTACTCTTATTTGAGGTACATATTTGATTCACAAAATTGTAGATTAAATTCGGTATTTAGTGGTTTATCCTAATGTTGACCCCTTAAGAGTACTTTATTGCTAAACTAGCAATTGGCCCAGCAACAATTTCTATTACCTGGTAATTTTTTTTAAAAATTTAATTTTTTTAATTTGGTATTCAATTAAAGTTTACAAATTTTTAACTCAAAATTTTATAAACGAAATTTGTTTTGAGTGGAAAAATGAACTGTTTGTAATAAAGAGGTAACTTGTTACTTTTCTATCACAAACCCTATTATTTCAGTAAGGCCATGCCCATCGACGGGACTTCACTGAGAGAATTAATATCATTGCATTTTTACATTAGATCTATGAATTGTCACTAAAATGCGTCCATTGAAACTTTTCATTAAATTAATGCAGTTTTTAAAAAAAATTATGATTAGTGCAGTTTTTTATAAAATTTTATGAAAAAAATTATTCCATTTATTCAAAACTTCATAGGCGAATGGATTATTTTTTTTTTTGAAAAAGTTTCAGAAAAATAATGAATATTTTTCATGCGGCTTAAGAAATTTTTCATTCACTTTGTGCAGAAAACTTCATTAGCTTAGTTAAAAATTTCATTAAAACACTTTTAGCGGAATTTGGACCTTGGTGTCATCCTGTAAAACTATGATGCCATGTAAAATTTTGGACAAATCGCGAATTTTGCATAAAAAACGCTCTGATAAAATATATTTTCTTTAACTAATATATGACTCTTTCTACTGTGTGAACATTTGATTAGCATGATTTATTATTTAGCGATAGAATTCGCTAAATCCGAAAAAAAAAATAGAAAAAGCGCTTAACAGAGAATTTAATTTTAAGCTTTGGGAATCAATTATGTAACATAAATAATAATAATGCTCTTGTATTTAAATTTCAAATCAAAGAAATCAGATTATTGCATTTGCAAAAATTGTTGTATACAAAAAAACAGCATAGAGATGCGTTGAACTTCAAAGTAATTTTAAGTAAAAACTGTACCATAGATCAAAAAATAAAGTACGCACTTAAAATCAGAATTCAACTTTTCTGTAAATATAATGTACTTTTTTAAATGAAAAGCACTTTTTTAAATAAAGGGTACTTTTAAAAATTACAGGCACTTTTTTAAATAAAAGGTACTTCTTTAAATACAAGTTATTTTTTTTTAAATAAATAAAAACTTTTTTTATAAAAGTTGTTTTTTTTCCAACATTATTTTACTTTTTATTTAAAGGATACTTTTTTTAAATAAAAGATACTTTCTTAACCCTAGAACACACATCCGGGTACAAATGTATCCACGTGCAACTTTGCAGTGCAGTAACTCAGGAAAGGCTTAACTTCGGATCAAGGAAATATAAGCAATTTCTAATCTTTTAAAGGTAATTTGATAAGGTTTGGATCAGTGGCTCAGGAGCTACGAGCTTCCAAAGTCGACACCTACATAAACACAAACAACATTTGGATATCCCATGCCCGTGACCTTTTTTGCATATATCTCTTGAACCCAGTAGAATATTTGCATGAAACAAAAACTAAAACATTTGTAAAATTGTGAAATTGATCCATTTAAACATTAGAAAAAGCCAAAATAAGCTAGTAGGTACAGACGTATCCCGGGTGTGTGTACTCGTAGAAAAAGTTGGGTATGCATTGTACGGTTAAATAAAAAGTACGTTTAAAATATAAGGTATCTTTTTTAATCAAAACATAATTTAAATAAAATGTATTTTTTTTAATAGAAGTTTCTTTTTAATAAAAGTTATTTTTTTTTAAATAAATTGTACTTGTTTACATTAAAGATATTTTTTTAAATAAAAAATACCTTTTTCTTTAAAGATTTTTAAATTATTGCTTTTTATATTTTTTCAGTTTGGTTTCTTACCTCATATGTAAAATCTTGTAATGTTTTTAAATATCTGCAATAGTCCTTATACTCTGGATACAATTTAAAAATAGCATTATTACGTTTCAATGGATGGAAAATACGCAAATTAATATTATAGCACATGCTGAAATAATTTAAACACAAAGGTTTTAGTAATCACTTAGAAACATAATTTAAGCAAACTTACTCTTTAAAAGCTTTAACTACTTCCGAGTTAGGATTATTCACAGCATTGACATTTACTCCCATGGCAGTATCTAAAAAGATATGGAAAATATTTGCCAATTATAATAAACTTTGAATCAGTTCTCTGCCTATAATGCTTACCACAAATGACATCCATGGTAAAGTAATGAGTTTCATGTTGAAAATCAAAAATTGTATCACCTTTTGAAACACTACGCAGTTTTTCTATAAAATTAGTGCAATTGGTGTTCATATCAACAAAAAAATCTTGTAAGATTTTAAAATGAAATGAAGGTGTTATCATCTTACGATGTTTAAACCATTTCGAACCTTTGCTCGTTATTAAACCTTCACCCAACCAGGGATGTAACATGTCGTACATATCAGATTTTGTAGTTAATTCATTACTTGATAGAATATACTGAAAGTAAAAAAAAAAAAATCATTAAATAATTTCAAGAGTAGTAACACTACAAAAAAATTAATTACCTCCACATCTTTAACATTCGATATTAGAATATTTAAATACAAGCCAACCCAAACTACAAAATTATCTTGTTTGAATTCATAAAACCAGTTAAACAAATTGTCTAAAATGTCTGTAAATTAAAAGAAAAAAAAAGGTTTTTAGTATAATTTTATGTTAATAATTTAATATGTAGTAATAGTTAAGACAATGAAACTTAATTTAGTAAAAGCTATGCCTATTATAACACGTGTCTAAGAAACGCTAAATTAGGCACTTTGGCGATCGAACTTTGATTTTTTGGACTAATTGCAGTAGAAAATTAGGCCTATGCTTAAAAATAAATGTTGTGCCGCTTTTGGCGCTTTTTTGACTCCCCCCCCCCCCACCCTATCCAAAGAACATTGTACTTAAGTTAAAACATTAATAGAAAATCGCTACTGTTTGGGTTAAGATTTCATCTACATTTTATTTTTGTGTTTTGTCTTAAATTATGCCAAACCCAAAATGAAAAATTTGTGTAAATTTAAGATTAAAAAACAATTTTTTAATTAAAGCTAAAAAAACTTAATTTTGTTATTTGGCTTAAATGCCAGATTACCTTAAATAGTAAAATTAGGATACATTAACCAATGGTCGTCAAATGGTTAATTTAAACTTTTGGGCAGAAAGAAATTTTTCAAATCAACCAAAATTTATTTTAAAAAATAAACAACAACTTTCAATTTAAAATGAAGTCAAACTTCAAAGTAGGATCCATTGGTTTTAGCTTATTATTTAAGCAGTGTTCCCTTTTCGACCCAACACATTTAAACGCCTATGTCTTTTTTTTTTTTTTGTACTAGTTAAAGATAAACAAGTGGTTTAAAAATATTTAAGTAATTGAACAAAAAAAAGTGTGGATTATTGTTATCCGCAAAAAAATTATTAAAAAAAAAAAAATGTTGTTCCAAAAATTATTTAAAAATATATGAAAACCTAATCTTTTTTTATTTTTTACTGTCATGTTGATGGAAAAATATGAAAATGTATTTCTCTGGTAGAAATCAGTTTATTGATTGTATATAATTTTGAAAATCTAACCAATCGGACGATGAAATTTTCAAATACATTAAGCTTAAAATATTCCAAAATTTATTCTGTTTGATCTCAAAAGATAAATAATGGATGATTTTTATTAAAATACTTATAAGAACTCTATCATCAGGTTACAAAAAAAATGTCAAAATTTCAATTGTCAAAAAATAAAGGCTTATTCACAAAAATATTCAAAATATATCCTTTTCAAATATCTTCAACAGTGTAGAATTTATATTTTCCCAAAGCTTCAAGTTTGGCTACTAATAGAGAATACACAATACCAAACTAAATGTTTTATGCCTTATGATGGCGCTGGTGGAGATTTGAAGATTATTCAACATTAGTTGAGAGTTGTAATATTTCGCTTAATTTATTAATTATTTTTAAATTATATAAAACTAATTGAATTAAACATAAATGATTAACGCGAATGATTTTAGCATACTCGAAAGGTTGTTCATGTCATATAAAATAAATTTTAAAAATATTTTGCCTCAACGTGTCGAAAATGTTTGTAAACTCCTAACATTTCTAGGTTTTTCTTCTTTACTAAAATGGTTATTTTTTGGATTCGGGTTAGCTTAAGAATACACCAAGAATTAACACAGAAAGTGATTCATGTCATATAAAAAAACCAATTTGAAAATATTTTGCCTCAATGATAACAAAAAAATTTAACAAGTAAAAGCATCAACTTCGAATTTTTTTATTCCATCCACCAACCATGTGAAAACATTAGATGCTGAAAAATTAATTTTGTTGTGAAAGAAAATTTTTAGTATGAAACAATAAAGGGCTCGCCAAATAACTATTTTTTTTTTTTTGAACTCTTGAACCAATTGGACTTTGTATGGCGTCATACCAAGGTCTTTATGCAAAATTCATCTCAATGATGGGTCCGAAATGTTCAATTGTTGAGAACGACGGTGAATTGATGTTGATGGCGCTTCACGCACACTTTCTGCAACAGCAGCAATATTCTCGGGTGTACGCTCGGGTGTGGATTTTCACGCTTTGGTTTATCGATGAGGATGCCAGTTTCTTTCACTTTTTCCACAAGATAATGAACATACGGACCATATTCGTTCAGCGGAAGGATAAAACTAATTATCAGTCAAATCAGACATAATCTAAGTGTTACCATTCACGAAATAAGCACTAGTTGACAAAAAAAACATTAGATGGCGGACCCTTTATTTGTGCTAAAAAAAACATTTGTGGTGAACAATAATTTCTGTGGTAAAAAAAAAATAAATTGGGTGCCATGACTTAATATAAATAAAAAATATTATTCACCTCTAAGCGTCTGGTAAAATATATGACAAAATATTTTATACAACAGACTCTGAAATGAAATTGTACTAAAGCATAATCAAAGTCAAGAATTGAAATGACAAATAATAAAATAACCTTACTCTTGAGCGCCCCGTTAGGCTAGTTGGTAGCTCGATTCCCACTAGATGCACTGGTCTGTTTTCGCCACAACGAGCCGAAAGCCATAGTAGCTAGTGCTCGGTTAGGGTAATAGTATATAATTTGTAATTGTATGATTGTTACTTAAGAAAAAAAAAAAACAAAAGAAATTCTTACTCAACTGCTTATTATTTAGATACTCATAATTCTACTCCCTACTATTTAGATACTGGCAATGCGAGCCCATTCCTGAGACTTGCTCGTAAGCAACGTCATGCAATTAGTTGAGGTATAATATGATATTTTAGTAATTAAAACACCGAAATCAATAGTGTTCATCAAAAATGTCCAATATTTTCTACACAAATTGTTTGATTGTAACATTTTATTAATTTTTGGAAAATGTTAACCACGCGAACTTCGCCTTTAACGAACGAAACTGTGTAGTCTCTACGAGTTCGTTATAACCGTACTCAACAAATTTTGTTTTTCATTATAACGGCGTGCAGAGATTACCAAAAGCTGCTAGTCACTATGACAAGATTAAAAACAATTAAGCTCTTCAGGTTAGAATTTCAAATGTTGGCTAGAGCTATGAAAGTTTATGACAAATTGGTAGATTTTGAGTAATTTTGTTTTTTTTTTTTTGAAATATATATGGATTTTTAGAGTGATTAAAATTTGTTGACCTTGTGTTTAACTATATATTTTCCACATATTATACTAAAAAGCTATGTGCCATTAACTGTTATCAATTACTTTTTGATAATAATTTTTATGATAATTACACTGCATAACATAGAAAGAATTAATAAGGTACTCACAATCAACTCTATATATTTCGGGTACGCTGATTTCAGTGGCGTACCTGATTGTTCGATATATGGTACAGTTTTCTGCAAAATTAATTTAAATTTTCTCACATATTTTATATACAACAATTTGCAAATGCTACAAATCTGATTTCTTTCTGTTGAAATCGAAGGACAAGACCAGTATTATTATTTATGATAAATATTTTATTCGCTCAACTTTAAATTAAACTCGCTGTTAACCAAATATATTGATAATGATAATACTTTATAAAACACATATATAAAAATAATATGTTTAATTTGTTGTCGAAAAATATAAATAAAATTTCATGTTTAGGTAATATCACCCACTGTTCAAAAATAACACAGCAGGTCAAAATCTTAACTTTTAAAACTGATTAAAGGTTACGACCACCAATTCTATATATTTCAGGCACGCTGATTTCAATGGCGTTCTTTATTTTTCGATTTGTGGTACAGTTTTTCCACAAAATGACTTTTAAATTTGGCGCATGTAAATGCAGTTTTTTTATACATAACGTTTTAAAAATGCAGCCAATCTGACTCTTTTCTTTTGAAATGTAAAACCAAGCCATATATTCTTATTTGAGGTACATATTTGATTCACAAAACTGTAGATTATCGAATCCCGCTGTTTATAAGTTTTTCTTATTTTTCACAATTTTTACTGTTCAAGCAAATTTTTTCGCTTGACCTTGTCAAATTGACTTGCAGTAGAAAACGCCTATTAAAAAGAACAGTTTCAGCAAAAACAAAACAAAAAAATATTATATGCAAAATTTGCATATATATATGGTGCCATGTACAATTTTTGACAAATCGAGAACTTTGCATAAAAAACGTTTTGATAAAATAACTTTTTCTTACTAATACAACGTGAACATTTTATTGGCTCTATTAATAATTTAGCGATAGGATTCGCGAAAACTTAAAAAAAAATAAAAAAAGCTTAACAGCGAGTTTAATTTTAAGCTGTGGCAATAGAATATGTATCATACATATTAATACTGGTCTTGTCCTTTG
>JAEKOY010000498.1:0-25000 GCA_021234595.1 Delia radicum
ATTTAAAAATATCACTAAAATTGTAAAAAAAAATCGCCAAATTTAAAAAAAAAAGTAAAAAGTAACAAAAAAAAAAAACAAAACTCTAAAATGAAAAAATATGAATTTTTTCAAAGTTCAAATAAAAGCTTTGTAATTGAAATTCAAAAAATAGCATTAAAAAATTAGAAAACACTTGCAAAAATTAAAAACATCGCTTAAAATAAAAGAAACGCCAACATTAACAAATCGCTAATATTTAAAAAAGTTTCCAAAATTTACAAAAATACAACAAAATTGACAAAAACAAAGTCCCCTGAAGATTTCCTTGGGCAGGAATGAAATCCGGATAGGGACACGCCTACATCAGATTGTTTTTCACAATTTGTTAAATAAGTTTTGGGACTTTAGCACATTTAATTACTATAAATGCAAAACTTCTAAAATTTTAAAAATCTCTAAAATTGAAAAAATCAGTTAAATAAAATTTAAAAAGTCTATATCTCGAAAACACCAGTAATTTTTTAATTTTGGTGATTTTTTTTTCTTCGATTTTAGTATTTTATATAAATTTTTCTTATCTAAGCGTTCTTTTATTATCAATTTTAAAAGTTTTCTTTTATTAGAGATGTTTTAATTATATTTATTTTTGTTAAATTTGAAGCTTTTTTTTATTTAACCCAAAATTTTTAAATATTGGCGAATTTTTTATTTTGATCGATCTATTTTTCAATTTTGGTGATTTAAAAAAAAAATTCTTTTGTTGTCATTATGGGTTATAAATTTTGGAAGTATACACATTTTCAATTAAAGATGTAATAGATATTATTAAACTTTTAATTGAAACTGAGTTTGAAATCAAACAAAAGTTTAATGGAAATTTTTTTGACAATAATTTTTTCTGTGTGTCAAACTGTAATACACAATTTGATCTATCGGGTTTTCACGATTTTTGAAATTTTTTTAAAAATACTGATGTTTTTAGACAATTATTCTAATTTGCAAAATGGCACTAACGAGCCAATTATTAAAATGTTTTGTATGTTGAAAGAAAATATTTTTGGCACTAAATAAGAAAATGGAGAAATTTCCTGCTTATTAAAGTATTTACAAGTTGGAAAAGTTCTTGATTCGATTTTTTAATTTTACAAGACATGTACATAATGCATAAATAGTTTATCTGTTTCAAAAATTTGTTCCAAACGTCCCTAACCAAATCGGCAAATACCATGTATAGCACCGGTCTTTTTTTATAAATTAAAATTTTTTTCTCGGCACTCCAGTTTGCAACATTTTTTATCAACCTGTTTTCGGGTTTTCAAAAGAGTTAAGATTTTAAAAAACACGGTTTCAGTTTCTCGAACGTGATAAATAAAAACGGATACTCAGAAATGACATATAAAATATACATTTTTCTTATGAATTTTAATAATTTTGGATTCTCTTATAAGTTTAAAATATGATTATTCATTTTAATAGGAGAATGGGCCCGAAAATAGTTTTAAAATAACGCTCTAGGGCCAGACGGAATAAGATATCTTAAAGTGTTATATAGCAAATGGAAACATAATAGGGTGAATGTCTTTTGGCTACAGAGATACATTTTTACTTAGCACACAAACAATTTTTTAAATATATTTTTGACTTGGCCAAAATTTTGATTTAAAAACGTGGATAGAATAATGCGGCGATAGAAATTAATACGATGACATAAAGCATTAGGTGTTGTTACCTTATGCAAAAATATTATATGCAATGTCCATATTGGGGACCTGTCCATCTTTGGACCCGCTCCTCTATAATATATTAAAGTTTTTTAGATGACTCAGGCAACTTTTTCGATGATTTAAAAAAAATGTTACCGTTTTATGACATATTCGGAACCAAGTGTTCCCTTTTGAAGCCAGTACTATTAAACGACTTTATTTTTTTACTGGATATTGATAAATGTTTTATAAACAGTAACATAACCTAAGAATCCTAAATAAAAAATTGTACGCGAGTTGCTTAACATTTATTTGAAAAGATACATTTTTGGCCTTTTCGATGAGTCCTTTTTTTAAAAATGATCTAGAAATATAAAAAAGGAAAAGCTTTTATATTTTGTACAGTTATCTTGAGGGAATATGTATAACGAGTCCTTAATGAGTTAATCTATTGGGCAACAATACAAAAACAAAAATTCAATAGAATAATAGATTGTTGTCAATACTCACAGAGAAATATTTAGCCATTTGTCAACGGAAATTCGGTTACTTCGAGCGGAATCGGTTGGTACAACTGAAATATTGCTTTCATAACAAAACTCGATTAATACTCCAGAGTTTCAGTTGCAACAGCCAAAATATTTAGAAATCACATTCGAATATGGTTGTACTAATAGAATATATTGGTTGAAGCCAACAAAATACACTTTTCAATTCGGTTGACACTTTATTTTCATGTGTGTATGTCTATTAAAACTTTCTTTAAAGGATACGCAACTACAGATATCGAATGATATAATTTTGTTTGGGGAAAATATTGCAAATATATTTTTAAACTCTTTAAATTAAACCACAAAATTGTTCTCCCCAATTTTTTAAAATAACTCTATAAAACGTATTTGAATAACTCTCCATTAAACAATGTATGCCTTTATAGGGTTAAATACTTTTATGGGTTGTATGCTAATTAAATTAATTTTATTACAGGGCACACCAACGGCACGTATTACTTTGACAGCACAAGGTCATAATGTAGAATTGCCAGACGTAGAAGAACGTGGCATACGTTTAGTTGATGGACCTACACCCTTAGAGGGCAGGTTAGAGATCTTTCACAAGGGCTCATGGCGGTCTGTATGTACTAATTCAAGAAAGTAAGTAATGTAAATTTATTTTAAAATCAAGAATTAGTTAAAGATAAATAATTCATTTTCTTTTACAGTTGGACTATTATAGATTACAATGTGGCTTGTCGTCAATTGGGTTTCAAGGGTGGACGATTTTGGAATTGGGTTGATCGTACACCAGGTCATAGACCTCGTTTGTTATATGAACTGCCAGAGTGTAAGGGAACAGAAAATTCCCTATTAGACTGTCAATGGTCTAACAGGCAATTGGGTTCTGGTGTATGTGATTATCATAGTGATATTGGTATACAATGCAAGGCTATACATAATATGCAGTTAACACACTGGCAAGGATTATATTTTGAAAATGCTCCCACTATCAAGACATTGGCTAAAGATAATACTGTGTACTATATCAGATCACAATCTACCTTGAAATATGTCGATATCATAAGAGCTGGGAATGGTTTTAAACAAGCGGCCAAATCGGCTTTAGAATCTATTGGTATACCACCGATTACACAACATGTAGTCATAACACATTCCGCATATACGGGATTTAATGCCACACGACCCTATGGCGGATTCTTAATGCAAAATGTTACCATACGTAAGAGTAATGGCATAGGAGCATTTGTTAATTCCAGTCAAGGTTATGTACAACTAAGTGGCTGTAATATACAAGATAATGCAGCAGATGGTATAAAATATGTGGGTCACGATTTGCGAGTAGATGAAAGACCCGATAGATCTTCCATATATGATTTTTGTACATTACCCACCACTTCGGGACAAACATATCCCATTACATTATCATTCACACAAAAATTTTATGCTGGCTCGAGCAAAGAATGCTCCAAATACTTTTTCACCAAACCCGGTTATATGTTGACCGTACAATTTGAACAGTTTGTATTGAAAAATAATGAAACGGCATCAGTGGAAATATTTGATGGTGCTTCTGCCAATGATCGTTTACTATTTCTCTGGCTAGCACGAAATTACACCCGACCTCAGAGTATTACCAGCTCAAGAGAGAAGTTGTTTATACGAATAAGAGCCGATATGCGAGAAGAAATTAATGGTTTTATAAGAATTACTACGGGAGATTCAAGTGCTTTCGATTTAAGAGTTTTGGATTCAACTGTTCAAGATAATGGTGGTAGTGGTATAGTAGTAGATAGTCTAAGATCAAGACTCCATGTACATACCTCATCTGTATCTGGAAATGGCCATATTGCTGGTGTTCATATAACAAGTGGTGCTGGTGATGTTAATATTACGGAGACCAATATTAGTTATAATCATGGAGCTGGAGTTAATATTACCTATACTGGTGGTAATCGTAATGTGTCCCGAAGTTATGTGAATTTTAATAAAGGTTATGGTATAGCGGTCTGGTTAAATGAGACCACTGATCCCAATCGTGTGGAATATATTCCATTCAATCAAACTACTGCCATAGAATATTCACACTTAAATTCTAATATGGAAATTGGTATATTACATGGAAACTTCTGCCAACCCATATGGATTAATATAACTGGAAACTATTTCAATGGTAGTTTTGACAATGATATCCGAGTAGAAAGTTGTTGGCGTAATTTGGAACCAAATGAACCGAATACAAATTTACAAATTGGTCATAATTCATTTGAAAATAGTCAACAAAATTCTATATATTTGAGTCCTGCTTTAAATCTTCAAGGTCGTTTGGAATTTAATCAATTCCGATATGGTCAATATGGCTGTATTTATATACGCAATGATTTCATATTTCAAGAATTCAATTTTATGCCCGTACATCTAATGATACAAAGTAATTACTTTATAAAAAATCGTGGTGTTCATGTAGTATCACTGGGTCTATCACCTTATAGCCGTAAAGATGCTCAACATTTACTGTTTACCCGGAATTTTGTAAGAGAAAATCGTATAACGGAATTTTTTGGTCCCCCTATGGAGGGAAGTGAAGGTTTAGATGGTTCCGGCCGTTTAAATCCTCGTTCTCGTGTCGCAGCTCCTGTTGTAGTGGGTTCCAGCAATGTTGATATATATCGTAATATTTTACACAATTTGGATTCTACATATGAAATTGGCTCTCAATTAAGTGATCAGAGTCAAATTATTAATGCCACCTATAATTGGTTGGGTCATACAGATGAAACTAAGATTTATGCGCGTTTATTTCATCGTAATGATCGTTATAATTTAGCTAAAATTGAGTATATACCATATTTGTTGCATAGTTCCAATCCGGGTTCTACAACTGTTATATCGATTTCAACATTTGTACCAAGATTTTATCGCGAAGGTTCTGAGTATATAGGTGGAGAAGTAGATGGTCAAGAACTGATACCAGCTGGTACTTATACCGTTAATAGAGATATAAATATACGACCTGGAGGTAAATTAATATTACAACCTGGAGTAACGTTGCAATTTGAACCCAGTGTTGGTATGATGGTAGCGGGAAAACTAGAAGCTCGCGGTAGAAGACCTGATGATATATTTTTAACCCTTAAACGTAATACTATAATGGATGTGGATTCATCCACCAATCACGAAATGATTGACATGGAGGTAATAGATATGGATACTGAGGCAGTAATAAATACCGATGAAATACCCACTGTAAATGTTAGACTTTTGGGTGGCGCTGGTTCGTATGAAGGACGTTTACAGTTGTATTTAAATGGCCGCTGGGGTACAGTATGTGATTATGGTTGGACTGAATTAAATGCCGCCTTAGTGTGTAATCATTTGGGTTATACTTTAAATCCCAAAGACTGGAGGCTGCTAAGATCACAAATGCCTTCGGTGGGTATTACAGAAGATGTTATAGTTTCAAATGTACGTTGCACCGCTCATGATCGCGATATCACCAAATGTAAAGCTGAACATTTTTCCAGAGGTGATTTTGAAAATTCTTGTTCTCATGAAAACGATGTGGGTATACGTTGCTATGAAGGAGCCTGGGCTGGTATGAGATTTAGTATGTTGGCCGAAAGAGCCGATTTACAATATGTTACCATTGAAAAGGCAGGATTATTTGATTATACCACCAATTCCTTTAAACCAGCTCTGCAAATGGATTTTGCTCGCCATAACTTAGAAAATGTACGTATTGTCGATAATTTAGATGATGGGTTAGGTATCATTTATGCTGACATTTATGGCGGTAAATCGATAAATAATATACGTAATTCCGAATTTGTGGGTAATAGAGGTAGTGGTATTAGTTTGAAACAGTTGGATTTCCGTATACAAGGTTCTATAATTAAAAATAATAGAGGAAGTGGTATAATACATGATCCTGTTATAGCAGCAAATGATCAATTGGAAATTGGTGGATGGTTTAAAATGGCCATAGATTTTAATACATTTGAAACTAATTATGAACCGTATAATATACCCAGTGATGAGGGCAGTATTGAATTGGGTACCTGGGAAAGTAAATATATACGTACCGAAGAATTGTTGGGAGAATCTATTAACAAGAAACTATTTGTTCGATGTCCCGCAGGTTATGTATTGGGTATACAGCTGTTAAATCCCATACAAAATCAATCTACGGAAAGTCTTATTATACTAAATTCTCAAAGTGAAAATCAAAGATCCCAAATATGGGATGTTAAACGTGATTTAAATGTCTTCCCTACTACGAGTAGTAGTTATGGTATTGTGATATACTATGGAAGTGGTTTGAATGCTTTGGGAGGAGCTGTTTTAATGTTAACTACGGTAAACGCGCCCGTACAAAATTTACGCAATCGTGTTGTGGGAGGACCAGTGCCATCACTTCACATCAGATCTACTAAAATACAGAAGAATTTAAGAGGTATTTCCGCCATATACTATAACCGCTATCATGGCAATGAGGGAGAATATTATCTACGGAAAGCAAATGAATCTATTAAGATTGTTAATAGTGAAATAAGTAATAATGAATTGGAAGCATTACTTCTCACTTCACCATATTGGGATGTTATTAGTAGTAATCTGTCGGAAGTAACTTTACACCTTAATAGCTCCACTATTACCCAAAATGGTTACGGTATACGTCAATTATCGAAGGATTTAAGATCTTCTAATAATCTATTCCACTATGTCATACAAGATACCACAGTAGAAGATAATAAAAATGGTGGTTTCCAGGTCTCACTGCCATATGTATGGCAATATAATGAAAATTTCACACATAGTATTCATTTTGGTAATACCACCTGGCAACGTAATCGTAACTTTTATATAGATGTTTCGGGACATTACGCAGATTTTAATATAACCTCGAATGCTTTCTTGAATAATCAATGCCCTAAGAGCCTAATTGCTGTCTCCGGTATGGAAAAACGTATTAAATTTGATTATAATCGTATAGAACAAAATATGGCCAAATTCATAATGGAATTTAAGGCAGATAGTTTAAGTGAAAAGTTGGGAGAAGTACGTGCTTTGATTGAGTATAATACAATAAAGAAAAATAATAATTTTGAAACCCTTAGACATTTGCCCGCTTTGAAGCATGCCCGAAAATTAGCTACCCAAAATTCGGTACCCACAACAGTTATACGCATAGATGGCATACAAAATGTAAAATTGTATCGTAATCTTATAGCGGACAATTCTTTGAGATATAATTTAGTTGCTGGCTTAAGATCGGCTAGATTAGATAATTATTTCTATGCCACCGAAAACTGGTGGGGTTCGAGTGATATTTACTATATACAATCGAAAATATTTGATTTTGATAATTGGAACGATCATGCTAATGTTATATATCAACCATATCTCATAGAAGATACATTTGATGCTAGTGTATCCTTGGTTAAGGAAAACAAAGATGTTTTTGATTTAAATTCGTGGCAGGGTGGACGTATATTTTCGGATGTCACTTTGCGCAAACGTCAAGAACCATATATTATTAAAAATGATATCACCGTCATGCCAGGGGCCACCCTAACCATACAACATGGTGTACAAATGGAATTCGAACCAAGTATAGGTATGTTGGTGTTGGGTACTTTAAATGCTGTCGGCTATCAAGAATCGCCCATAGTTATGAGACCTTTTAAAAATGCTACCCATGAATCCTATTCATTGATAAGTAAACGTGCTCTAGAAGATTTGTCACAAATGCAAACTTATGATACCATACGTCTTTGCACAAATTCACAAAATTGTAGTACTGATACCGATGCCTTGTTTGATATTAATCAGGGATTCTTGGAGTATTTCAATCACACAACTCTACAATGGGTTCCTATATGTGATTCACGTTTTACTGAACGTAATGCTCAAGTGGTATGCCGCGAATTGGGTTATGATCCTTTAAATATTTATTATGCTCATGATCGTAGAATAGAATTCCATACAAATTCTTTAACACGCATCTGGACTTGGGTACAACCTTTAGAATGTCGTGGAGAAGAAGCACGCATGTCGGATTGTGAAGAACGTCTTAATGGTCAAGTTTATGGTCATCGTCATGAATGTCGTTGGGATGATGTTTTTGTATTTGTCAGTTGTAAGGGTACACCCGAAGATGAAATCTATTGGGGTGGTATACGTTTTGCTAATTCACAATTTGAAGAAAATCAATATGAACATCGTTATCATGATATTCATACACATGGTTTGCAAACGAATAAAGATAGCAAATTGGAATTTGTTAGAATTGAAAATGCTGGCATATTGCACAATCAAAAATCAGCAGCTATTCAGGCTATTTACAAAACACCCACCATATCGGCTGTTACTATACGCAATTCTGCCAATCATGGTGTAAACTTTGTTGCTCCAAGTGGTGCCATCAACCTGAATTTATTAAATATTTCCCAAGCTCTGGGTATAGGCATTAATATTTTATCTATAACTGGAGAAGGTAGAGAAAGTGAAGAATCAAGTTTTAGCCCTTTAAAGAATTTGGATATTCCTTATAAGCTATTTTCCATGATTGATATCTGTGATCCTCAAAAATCGATTATTGTGGAAGAACGTGTTTTGGTATATTATAAATATGATAATAATCCGGTGAATTGTGTCAAAATGTTTACTGCTGCTTATAGAGCAAAACCAGTTGGGTTTCGTTTACTGCAATCCAATCTTTTCAATCATTCGAAATTATACGGACGCATGGATTCTATACGCTTATATGATGGTGATGTTTATAATGTTACTTCAATATTTATGGGTCAAATTGAATCGGATACTAATAATCAAAAAGCCTTCTTCAAGACTCAGGGGCCCACGTTGAGTGTTCATCTAATGGCTAGTGGTGCTCCAGAATATCATGGTTTTATTGCGGAAGTGGTGACAGTACCCATATCAACTATTGGACAACGTAAGTTAAAATATAATCGATAAGATAATTTATCACACTGCAACAAAAAAGTATATTCTTAATGTGACCAACGGCAAATAAAAGTAGACTATGAGTAGACCAACTCCCCCTAAGGGTTTTGAAAACTTGGCTCGAGTTAAAATAAGAAAAATAGGCAAAAAAAAATCCTTACTTCAACAGACCATACAAATTAAATCCGTGCTAGGTTTCGAAAACTGTCTACTAGTTCATTTCACGTTAGTCTCATTCGGGATACAATTGGCAACTTCAAATTTGACGCACAGTGTTGTAATCAACCAAATATGGTATTCCAATAAAGGGCTAATTTATTTTCAATTATGGTAAATTTTTCCTGTAAAACTTTGCAAGTGGATCAAAAATCTTATTAAATTTGCTAAGAAATGACCTTTAGTAATTCCCAAAGCTATTTTCAGTGCAAACGTGAAGTTCAAAGAGATTAACAAACAACTAACAAACAAAAAATTAACAAAGCATCTGGAATTCAACGAAATTTTGTGGAGATTTTCTCCTATGTTTTAAATTATGGAGTACTATCGTCACTAGACTCGGGAATATGGGCACGGAGCCAGAAGAGGGCGTGGTCCAAAATTTTACACGTTAAATAGATTCTTATAAAACTAGATTTCATTAAACTTATATGTCCTTATCCCATTTTTTGGTTTTTGTTGTACACACAGAGAAATAAAGTGTCAACTGAATTGAAAAGTGTATTTTAATGGTCATAACTTAAAAATTCAGTTAGTATAACGCTATTTACATTAGATTTCTGAACATTTTTAGTGTTGCAACTAAAATTCATTTGAATTAACCGAACTTTGTTCTGAAAACTAATGTTAAGTTGTGCCAACCGACTGAAATTCGTAATAACCGAATTTTAGTCGTAGTAACCGAATTATTGTTGGCAAATAGCTAAATTTTTCTCTGTGTGTATTAGCTTCACTTTCCCACCGATTTTTTCGAATGTGATTTCAAAGGATAGCTGTAGCTTTCAGATACAACCTCTCAAGTTTCAAGAAACATTGAGATATTTGGAATTGCTTCAAAGACAAAAATGTCTTGTCACCCCTGATCTAAGCGATACCATGGCACGCTATTTAAAGATTTTTTCTTTGCCAAAGAATCAAACTAAAATCGTGAAGAAAATGCAGGTCATTTCTTTTCCGTAATGCCCAATTAAGGTAATGACAAGTTTGCACTTCAGTGAGTATATTGTAACACCCTCAGATGGTCGTAGGAGCAAGGTCTACCCCAAAAATGCGAACACCAAAAAAGTTTTTCTCGGTTACATATTTGAGTTGCCACAGAACAATTTTGAGATAAAAGTCAAAATCTTCGATCGAACAGATTTTTTAAAAATCTGGTTTGAATTTTTAAAAATTCAAATTTTTTAATTTTCTTGAAAACTATGCGAGACACGAAAAAATTACTTAAGACCAAAATTATATTGAGGCAAAATACAATTGATATGTTATACTCTAAAATTTGCATTGCAAGAGAATAGCTGTCAAAAAATATAAGCTATCTAATAGGAGAGGGCGTTGTGGTGTAATGGTTAGCGCTTTGTACTTTTACACAGATCCATCCACTTAAATGTTCACTCTGAGTTAAATAATGCTATTTTTTTGTTGATGGTCACGCCCCTTTTGGAGTGGGCGCACCTTTATAATCAAATGTTTTTGGCAATTTCCTAAGAAAGTATGTGTTGGATCCGAATAGCTTGTTTAACTACCTTTGAAATGATTTGTAATGATATATCATTACCAGAGATGGGAGTAGGTTAAAAAAGATTTCAAAACTATTAAAAATTTGAATTTAAAATTTTTTTTTTATCGAAGATTTTTGGTTTTATCCTAAAATAGTTCTGAAACAACCTAAAAACATAATCAAGAAAAACATTTTTGGTGTTCCCTCTTTCGCGAATCGTGACACTTGATATAATTATTAACGAGTTTTTAGGATATAGCTAGGTCATGTCCTCATGGTTATTTCTAGGGGTCTGTCTCATTTTAGAATGCGTGACTTTAAAGCACATTATAGTGACATTCTTTGAATATGTGTATCTTAATTCCGAACTTACTTATCACATCCCGTCATATCATGATTCAAGATATTGTTAGTTATCATAGCTTTCTTTCAAAGGTATGATAAAGTATATTGGATGTTTGTATATCTGAGCTATTTAGCATGTACCGCTCATAAAATATTATTTAATGTACTTCCAAATCATGTATATTTTAGTAAGATTAGATCAAAACTTTCGGAGAAATATTATGTTCAAAAGAAACTCAGTCCACAATTGATATTTTATTCAATATTTTGTTTCTATTTTTACAGATCGTGATGCACTACACAACGTAACTTATTCTCATATAACGGGTGCCACCAAAGGTGCTATAACATATTCATCGGCTGGTGAGATAACTCCCACTTTCACTTTGACCTCTAATCGTATACAAAATAATTGTATGCAATTATATGGTAATTTTTCAACCTGCCCCTCAGCCATAAATGTGGATGTACAAAATATGAATTCATTTTATTTTATGGTAAATTTTTTAATTTTACATAATTGTTGGTCTACCTTTGAGTTCATTTTGTTTCAATCTCTTACAGAACAATTTGCTTTTAAATAATCAGGGTGGTCTTAAACTACGTGCGGATTCTCGCGGTTCTGCCACTTCTTTAAGGGGCTTTATACATCACAATTTATTCCTTAAAAATCGCAATCGTCCGGCTTTGTTTGTGGAAGGCCGCCAGTCATCACCCTATCAGGAAGTAGAATTATATCGTAATTACTTTGCCCAAAATCAAGCTGGCTATGAGGATGTTATACGTTTACGACAAGTGGTTTCCAATTTTAGTTATAACTATGTCCACAGTAATATCGGCGGTCGTATAGTGGAAGTTTCTGGTTTTGAAAAAGTTCGCCTGCCAATATACCAAAGTACTTCACATAATGGGTTTTATAGGTAAGTGTGAATAATGTTATACCTAAAAAGATTTTTTGAAAGTTTAGTATTTTCTTTTAGAAATGTGGCCACTAATTGGATGGGACGAGCTACCATTGTTGCCGGAACTGCTGGTCAACAATATGTGGATAACATTTTTGAAAATCCAGATAACGATTATGAAATAATAACAGTCAACAGTACCATGTAATTATAAATCACAATTTCATATCACTGAATTCACCCAGCAAAAACGGTCATTGCCAAATAATGAGTTATGTTGTGCAAATTTAATTTTACTTTGAATAATTATGCACCAGTCAGAGTCATGATTACGCAAGAATTTGTACTAATAAGAAATGCCTCCCATCGCTTATACGTCAATTTCAATAGAAACGGTTATTTTTTTTTGGCAGCATGTCGAAAGCTTTCGGAATGCGAAAAAATCACCATACGGTTAATATACTCGTCAAAAGAAAAAGTTGGTTTTTACACAAGTTTACAAAGTTATTAAAAAGGTATCAGAATAGGGGTTCGGTAAATGCTTCGGAATGTCGAGAATATAGAAAATCCAATAATACACTGGAAAAAATCCATAAGTAATATATACGAAACCGTTTGTACGAAATATTTCGTTATTTCGCACCGCGAAAAACTTTCGTAAAATATACGAAATCTACGAAATTTTTGTGTGGATTTTACGAATTTCTTTTCGTATTTTACGAAATACTTACGTTGTTTTGCTCCACGAAAATTTTTCGTAAAATATACGAGATTTTTGTGTTAATTTTACTAAGAATTTTTTATATTTTACGAAAAATTTTCTTTATTTCGAAAATCGTGCGTAAAATACACGAAATTATGAAACCTTTTATACATGTTAAGAAGATTTTTTTTATATCTAACGAAAGAATTTCGATGTTTTTTAAATAAATGGTTATATTTGCAATATTTTTTTTTCGGTACGGGAGACTTTTGTTCCGAATCGACTTAAAAACGAGATTTTTATCAGTACAATATTGTCCACAAGGTGGTGCGCTGTAATTTTGCGCAACAAAAAAGTTATAACCTTATGTACAAAGGCTGGGTTTCAACAATATTTAGTAGAATTTTTTAACGAAAAGACTAAAAACTTTTCAAAAATGGCGTTTTATGGCAAGGATCGGAAAAATAGCATTTTTACTAAATAATTTTAAATGTGGCAGTTAGAGTCAAATGCCACAAAAAACTTGCCATAATAACAACAACAGTTCCATCAAGACCAATATGGAAAGCATACAAAAGCGATTCCATTAAAGACACCCAGTCCGAAAATAACAAACGGACTACCGCTGGCATTGGCATTGTAGCAAGTGGCAACAAGTGCTTTCCAATCCCAAAATGATAAACAACATCATTAGACAAAAGGTCCGTCTGTTCAAAAAGTGTCGAACAAGCACTGGGGAAAACCACTAAGCTTACAACTGCTGGGTAACAGTTGGATGCACAAATATGTCAGCACTGGCATATAGTTTGATAGTTGGAAAAACAAATAAAAAGTTGGTCTTAAAAGAGCTTTTCCAGAAACAAAATAATTGATTTTATATACAAAAATATTAAAAAGTATAAAAAAGTCACAAAAAAAATATGCCTGAAACCGGGATCGAACTCGAAACCTTCCGACTACAAATCTTATTAAACAAAGCATCATCATTTTTATAAAATAAATGCTTTACCAGTGGTTTGACTTTTGAGCCGTTGGCAATTTCAGTTTGAATAGCACTGGGGAAACACTTTTCGCGAACGTTAGCATAGTAGTATCAGTCAATGTTTTTTCTTTTTTTTGCCAAATGCTTTTTGGAAATACTGGTAAAGCGCCTGAGACAGTTGTTCTGCTAGTAATTTATACACAATTCCTCGGTTAACCAGTGAATAGTGGTAAAACACGGTAATAACTTTATAACTTCTTTTTTTATTTATTTAAATAACTAAAATTTGCCCCTTGAATAAAGAATGTACTTTTATGTCGGTCACCTTAATTTGGGTCCACTAAATACAGGACTTGGTTAAGTTAGTATGGATATGACATATGGCCATAAAATTTATTGAAGTTGCACTTAAATGTTTTATAATTTGTCTGGTATTTGGCCAAACTATTTATAAATATTGTCCAATGCCTGTTGCCAAAAACGATCACATTGGGTCCATGAATTTTGAAGCTATGTGTAAAATTATGAACTTTTTTTAGATTTTAATACATTTTCTGTTAGACTTTTAGTATATGTATGTAACTATTTCAATATAAATTGTTGGTGATAACAATATAAAGTCGTTTAAGGGTTAAATCCATGCGCTGAGCCCGAAGAAGAACCTAAAAATTTTGGGGGGTTGCCAGATTTATCTATAGAGTTGCCCCAACACAAAAGTAAGTTGCAATTTAGAGCTAATCGCATGACTTTCACCTTAGAAAGGATTCTCAGTACGATCATTTAATGCGGTGAAAAAGTAAATGATTTTTAGAAAATTATTAAATCCAAAAAAAAAAATTCAGATATATTGTCTTAGTACATGAGAAAACATTTCGCAATTTGCCTACTGAAATTCGGTTACTACGATTCAAATTCGGTTATTACGAAATGCAGACGGTTGGTAAAACCAAACATTAGTTTTCACAACAAAGTTCGGTTTATTCAACTGAATTTTAGCTGCAACGCCCAAAATATTCTGAAACGTGATGTAAATAGCGTTGCAGTAACTGAATTATAAGTTGTTACCATTAATATACACCTCTCAATTCAGTTGGCTTTTTATTTCTCTGTGTGTGGGCCGATTTTGATGAAATTTTATTTTAAATATCTATTGATGTGAAGAAATATTGTTTCCAGACTTCGGAATGTGTATTTATTATTTGGTACTTTTGTGATGCCTTTACCAATAATTAATTTGAAATACATGAAGTCACCAAAAATGCTTCCAGTTCAATAAATGGCAAAAAAATGCGGCTCAAATGTGTAGTACTCACTAATGGCGTTTAGTTTTAGCAAATAATTTTCTCCAGCTTATTAACATTTTGAAGTTTTACTTTTTTTATTTCTTAAGAAGACAATTTCTATAATAAAATAAATCATAAATATTGAAAACCGCCATACAATTATTAAAAACAAAACTAATTTTGAAATAAAAGTAATTTTATAAAAATCTAAAATCAAAAAAATTGCCATTTTCACCTTTTTTTTCATAGTTTGAAAATGCCATTTTTTAATTAGGAAATCGATATAAGGAAAGTCGCAACTTTGATGTATCATAAAATTTAATATAGCCCACTACAAAGGCGGCTGATTCTTTTAATTTGGAATATAGGATTTTCTTTTGGCATCAAAATTGCTAAAAAAAAACATTTTTTTTTTTAGAAATGTTGAGGTTAAGAAAAAGAATAAGCTTAATTCTCTAAAAATTATAAACACTATTAATTTTTAAATCAGACTAGACTAGTTTCTGCCTTTTTATGGACAGACGTCATCAGAGATTTTTCAATTTAAATTGTATTATTATTTGTGTCTTATAATTGTCAGATTGTCTCTATATGATCAATTTTTCAACAACCTGCGGCTGTAAGAATCAAACCTGTGCTCTTCTTACATTACAAACGTAACAATACCAAGAAGTGACAACACTACCAAACACAAATATTCTATTTTTAGATGTTTGTTTATTTTTCTAATCTCCTCCGTCTCTATTTCACAATGTTACCATTTTGACGTATGGTTTTTACGTTCAGGGTAGACAACTTTTGCGTTTTAAGTTGAGACATCGCCACAGGGCAAATTTTTATAATGTATTTTAGTACAGTGTTATATTAACGTCATATAGACAGTCGCAATTAATTTTTAATTAATATGCATTTGACAAATTTAATTTAATTTAGAAATGTTGAGGTTAAGAAGAAGAATAAACGTTTTTCTCTAAAAATTATAAACACTATTAATTTTTAAATCAGACTAGACTAGTTTCTGCCTTTTTATGGACAGGCTCATCAGTGATTTTCCATTTTTAAATTGTATTATTATTTGTGTCTTATAATTGTCAGATTGTCTCTATATGATAAATTTTGCAACAACCTGCAGCTGAAAGAATAAAACCTGCGCTTCTTCTTACATTACAAACGTAACAATACCAAGTCATGCCCGTTTAGCGATCACACCCTAGTATGGCCTTGAATGTAATGCAGCTAAATTGCAGTTTTCTTTCCTATTAGCTTTTCTGTTATTGTATATTATACTCAGAAGTTACCAACACTAACAAACACAAATATTCTATTTTTAGATTTTTTTTATTTTTCTAATCTCCACCGTCTCTATTTCACAACGTTACCAGATTGACGTATGGTTTCTACAGTCAGTGTTGACAACTTTGCGTTTAAGTTGGGACATCGCCACATTTTACCATCTTGTTATGCCAGTGCTTGATGTTTTGTACCACTGACAGTTTCTGGCTGGGCATGTGTGTTCTTATATAACCGGTTTTATTTCGCTATTTTACCAGTTTGATTTTGAAATATCTTAAACTACTAAAATAACGATAAAATACCGATACGGTATTTTGTAGATATAACCAATTTTAAAGGTTAATATTAGAAGATATTAGAAGACACATGTCACTAGTGGACTCGTAGTATTCGAATTTTCTTATCGGCATTGGTGTGGACATGGTAGAAAACTACCGGCATAATGAAAAGGCAGTGTTAGGACAATTTTTTAAAATTGTTTTTAAAATTTTTCGTTTATTGCTGTTGCTTTTATTCGTATTATTTCATTTCATACTATCTAAAATATACATTCACCAACAGCATGATTTTCAAAATCCTAAACTAATATCTTTAAATTCTCTATTTTATTTATCTTTCTTTATTTTGTATCGATATTTTCTGCATGTTCTTTATTTTAGTACGAGTTTTGACTATCGGAACAGGTAAAACTTGTTGCTCTATTAAAACTTTTATATATTTTATACATATTCCATACCTCTCTATAATCCACAGCACTATCGAATTATGGCGTTCCAAAATCGATGCCCGTCACAATTATTGGAGCTATAATAACAGCATATCTGTGCAATCGAGAATTAAAGATAAATCAGGTAAAAGGAGAAATTTGTTAGAAAACTCGTTTTTATTTCAAAAATTTTGTAATCTTTCAGATGATCCACAATTATTAGAGGTACAAGCAGTACCATTTCATATGAATAATTTGACAATTTTGGATGGCAAATGTCCTCCAGGTTGGGGCTTAGTACACGATACTTGTTTTCTGTATGTGGGAGTACCGATGACATTCCGTGAAGCCAAGGAATTTTGTAGATCAGAGAACTCCTCAATGCCTTTCATACGAACAGACAGCACAACATTATGGACATATTTACAGTCACAAATGAGACATTTAAAGTAAGTTTACGAGATCGGTAATAGAATTACATATTAGGACAAAATCTTAATTTTTAACAATCAATAAGGTCGAGACCACCAATTCCATATATTTTAAAATTTTTCCACAAAATGACTTCAAAGTTTGGTGCTTTTGCAGGGTGCTTTATATATACGAAGTTCTTAAAATGCAATTAATTTGACTTCTTTCTGTAGAAATGTAAGCTCAACTTCTGTAGTCTTATTTAAGGTACATATTTGATTAAAACCGCCTGTTAGCGGTTTTTCTCTATGTTTACAGTTTTATTGATTTGTTTTGCTAAATTAGTAATTTACCTAGAGCTTGCTGTTCGGTATATACCGAAACCGTAACCGCGGTTTTCAAGCCACGAGACCGAAACCGAAAGCCGATTTTCAATATATAATTTAACAAATCAAAAAATAAACTGTTCACTAATTTTGAAGAATAATTTTGTTCCTAGCCCTATAGTTATACACACAGAGAAAACCTTAGCTATTTGCCAACTGAAATTCGGTTACTACGACTCAAATTCGGTTATTACGATTTTCAGTCGTTTGGCACAACTAAATTCAACAGAATTTTAGTTGTAACTCTGAAAATATTCAGAAATCGAATGTAAATATCGTTGTACAAACTAAATTAAAATACACTTTTCAATTCGGTTGGCACTTTATTTCTCTGTGTGTACATTTTTTTTGTACAAATTATAAGGTTTTTTATTTTCGGCCTCATTACGATTTTCGAATTTATAGTCGAGTTCTTCGACTGCATTTAAATTATTTTTGTTTAAATTGAAAATGATACTGAAATTAAACTCTGCTTAAATATTTTCTAGAATGAATTAACAGCAAATTCGACATACTCTTGAATTCGACTACGACAACAAATGAGGCCGATTAAGTTCAAATTTATTATACCGGAAACCCAAAAATTCACATGAAATTTTATGTTATTGAATCATGAATTATGAATTTTTCTGCTCTAATTTCTTCAAAACTGTTAGGTGAATAACCATTTCATGTATAATTAGGGTGACCATTCGTATTGATTTGATCAGTACATGTATTATTTTTTGGTCACGTGTACTGGTTTTTATATATTTGTACTGATTTTTAACATTAAAAAAATGTCCATGTAAAACCTCCAGTTTTAATTCATTTAAGCAAAAGTTCTAGGAACTTGACAGTTTTTATATAACGGAAAGCATTCTTAACCATGTTTTTTACATTCAAAAATGTTTAATCTAGCGGAAGATGTTAAAAAAGTCTGGAAGAAGTGCTTAGAGTCTGAGAGGGTGTTTTTAGTCTGCAGGTTTTCCAAAATTTCCAGAACAAATCCATAGAGTAGTTGATATAATTACTGACTCTTTTGAAAGAAAATTATATAGCTCTGCTGTCTTTTTAGATGTTAAACTGGCATTTGATAGGGTTTGGCACCAAGGTCTCTTGTTTAAACTTAAATCTTTTTTACCAACACCAATGCATTTAATTCTTAAATCGTATTAACATAACAGAAAGTTTTATGTAAAAGTAAAGGATGAATTTTCTAAAATTTGTCATATAAAATCAGGTGTACCTCAGGGCAGTGTTCTAGGTCCCATCCTATATACAATTTTTACATCAGATATGCCTCTAACTGAAGATGTAACAATTGCAACATATGCTGATGACACAGCTGTAATATCGTCAGATGAATCTCCTATTATAGCTTCAACAAAAATACAAAGAGAATTAGATATGCTAGATATATGGTTAAAAAATGGAAAATTGTAGTTAATACTGAAAAATCAGTACATATAACATTTACTTTGAGAAAAACGATTGTTCGCCGGTTTATATAAATGGATCCCAAATACCTGAAACCAGTAGTGTCAAATACTTAGGAATGTATCTGGATAGAAGACTAACATGGAAAGATCACATCAAAAAAAAAGAGAACATTTAAATATAAAAACGAGAAAGTTGTATTGGCTGTTAGGACCAAAGTCTGAACTCAGCCTTGAAAACAAAATTAAAATCTATAACGCTATATTGAAACCTGTTTGGACATATGGTATACAGTTATGGGGAACTACAAGTAACTCTAACGTAGAAATTTTACAACGATACCAATCTAAAACACTACGACAAATTGTTAAAGCACCTTGGTATATAACAAATCACCATATTCATAAGGATCTCCTGATTCCAACCATAAAAAACGAAATAAACAGATTTAGTTCTCGTTACCTAGAAAGGCTCAGTAACCATCCAAATACCCTAGCTATTACCTTATTGGACGACTCAGAAGAGATTAAAAGACTAAAAAGATTCCATGTATTAGATTTGCCATATAGAAAATAATATTGTAAATATGTAAATAATGTAAATAGTTCGCATTATATAAGGTTATTAGGTTTACTGAAACCTAATAACGTAAGTTAGTTACCCCCTTTTTATATAATTTACTTAATATTGTAAAATAGATTGTAAATAAAGATACAATAAAAAAAAAAAAAAAAGGTTTTCCAAAAGATAAAATATTTTAAAATATAAAGTTTTTTTGCTTATAAAAAACTTCTTAGGATATGAATATTCTTCTAAAAGAAGAAGTTGTTTAATAAGTTTCATTCATACAAATTTACTGATTCCGAAATTGTTTATATAAATTTTGGTATATATCATAATCTCTGGGTAATATTGTAGGAAAAATTCTCCTTAATTCGTCACAAAATTTAAAATTTTTTAAAATTTGTAGTGATTTAATGTCAGAAACAAATGGTCACCCTATGTATAAAATATTCTTTTTGCATAATCGGATAATTTATGTAAAAATAAGATTAATTTTACACTAAATTAAAGTTATTTTATTAGGTTCTAAAATGGATTCAATGCCTTTTAGTTAATTTTTATGCATGTTTAATTACTTGTAACCCTTTTTTTTTTTTAATTACAGTAAACCGAAAAATAACCTATAACGTGATTTTTTTAATTTCAAAAAATTTGATCTAAATTCAGCTTAATAAAGAGTTATGCAATAGAAGAGGTGTCTCAACAACAAAACAATTACTTTTTTTAAAATGCGCGATTTGTCAATAGTTTTGTATGGCAGTACTTCTTTTCGTGGTGAACCCAGAGGACAATATTTAGTACGATATTTGCAAAAAAATGTATATGTGCAAAAAATCAGCAAAACATTTTGATATTTTTAAAAGTTTTTCTAACAAAAACCCTACATTTGTAATAAAAATGTAATAAACAGCGGTTTTTTTGTTAGGGAAACTTTTGCCAATATAATTATTTTTAGCTGGAAATTTGGGCACATACCAATCCCGATCTTTTTTACTAGTCTCATTTCTAAGACAAGGTCGGGATTTAAATAAAGTTTTGTATGGTAATAACGGAAGTGATGATGAGCATAATTTTCGAAATAATATACAAAAATGTACCGTGGAAGCTGTGTTGTGCGTTTCGTAAATATGCAACTGGCAAAACGTAATTAAGTTGAGTATTTTATTTTTAAAAGTTTTTTTAAAAAGTGAGTTTTCCGTCCACTCTATTGCCTAAACGATCTAATTTGAAAACTGTGAAAACGTTTTTTGTTAATAATTGTTGGTTTATAATTGAATGTCGAGTTCAAATTTCATTTCAATACATCCCTTTTAGCTCGTTTCTAAAAGGGACCCTAAATCAGCGTTTTTGACCACTGCGCGCGTGTGGAAGGAGTTGAAATTAAAAAAAAAATATAATAATTACGCCATTCTTTTTATTGATGGAAAAACCGTAAAATAAATGCGATGACGAACTCTAATGTATATAACTACTCTTCAATAACTCTTTTAACTGCATAAACATTTGATAAGGTCTATTCATTATTGATAGAATTCCCGGAAAACCAAAAAAATTAGAAAAAGCCGCTTAACAGCGTGATTATTTTTTAGCTTTGGAAAATAAATATGTACCATAAATAAAGCAACAGGTCTTGTCCTTTCATTTTATCAGAAAGCAATCACATTTTAAAATTTTTAATATATAAAAAACTGCATCCAGATCACCCAAAGTTTAAAGTCATTTTGCGGAAAAACTGTACCATAAATCAAAAAATTAAGTACGCCAATGAAATTAGCGTTTCGCAAATATATGGAATTGATGTTCAGAATTCTATTAATTTTTTGATATCATGCCATGTTATTAAATGTTTTAATTTTTAGATATCCGGAAAAAGTATGGATTCAGGATTTCAACTATATAGATCGTTGCACTAGTTTTGCTTATATGGAAGTTACCATAGAGGATTGTTATAAAGAACTCGGTTTTATATGTGAAATAGATCCAAAGGTTGGTAGATATTATGATATAAAAACGAATTTTGAATGGAAAACTCATATTTTACTTTCTTTTAGGTGGTTATTGATCCATTGTCCTGGAGAGCTGATGTTTTTGCCATTAGCATTATTTCTGCCTTTGTATTAGCCATAATTTTATTGGTATTAGTGGCAATATGTTGGTATGCCAAATCGAAACATCGTCATGTACAACGCTTGCAAAGACGCAATAGTATACGCCAAAGTTTACGAAGTTTAAATAGTATAGATCCTCAGGGTTCTCTAAGAAGAAGAAACTTTGTATGATTTTATAATTTTGATTTTATGATTTTGATTTTTTATTTATTTATTTTTTCGTTTTCAATTTTAATTTCTTTAGCACATGTCCACATCGACGGGTACTTTAACTAAAACTATGGCTCAAGATTATAAAATGATGGCTAATGGTTCTTTTGAGTCGATTGACAAAAGTGTTTTAAGTTCTGAGGCCAGTTTCGAACCTTACGAAAATCATCGTACTGATGGTGATAAATCTGAATATCAAACTCCAACAAAATCACAAAATGAATATGTTACCAGTACCGTAAGATCTGGTTCTTCTTCCACGCAGGGACCACAAAGAGTAGCAACTATAGGCTCAGCATCTAAAGCCAGTGCTAGCAGAGGCAGAGCTGCTGTAGCTGCTTGGTCCGAACAGAAACCTAACGATTTTGAACTCTCTTATCGCAATGAAGGATTTCGTGACAACTCCACATATTCGGGTACACGCAACAATTCTATTAGCACCAGCATAGCTGAAGATACTCCCATTATACACGCAACTGACATAGAAGAGACTGGTTCCGATTATTATGGTAATGCTAGTACATTACCTTTAAGACATGATCCAAATGAAAATTTAGCATTTTTATCGGAATTAAAACGAAACATACCCGAACAACGTACAAGTACTTTATCCGACAGACTACCAAATTCATTTTTACCCCCTTCCAATAAAACTCCCTCGCCAACAACGAATCAAACTTCCTTCGGCTATAATGGACATGCTGATAGTTTGACATACGAACAAAAACTCGATAATATGAATTTTAGTTCTTTAGCTGAATTACGTAGTCATAATAATAGCCAATTAAGTAATGCCAGTGCTGGTATTAAACCGGCCGACATAAGACGTCCCGATTCTTATATGACAGCCGTAGGTACCAATAGACTTTCAAGGCCAGCTTCTTCTATAGGTGGTCATACTCCCAAATATGATACACCTACTGCTCAAATGGCCAGTAGAAGGCCTAAAACAGTTTATGAAAATGGTGACACTGACACATCCACAATACCTTCATCTCTTCGGCCAGCTGATCGTAAGTCTGCATATAAGCAACGTTCACGTTCTGAGGCCTTGCTAGAGACTGATCTTGACCTGGACAATACCCCGACCATGGATGCTAATGGACGATCGTATAGCCAACCGTTAGAGACCTCAATGTAAGAGTTAACAATAACATTCAATAACACTGTGCAACAAGCTTGTATCCCGAACGTGTGCAACGGGAAATGAAAATAGACAATCAATAGACTAAAACCAACAAAGGGTTTGAAATCTTGGCTCAAGTTTAAATTTTATAAACTTTTGAAGTTTGGCTCTGTTTGACCATTTTTTTTTTCTACTAAGGCCGAATTTTTGGGATGTAGATTATCTTTAAACTTAGATTAACGAAGTTTGTAAATGGAATATTGCTTCTGAAACGTGATTTATTTTATTGTGTTATAATAAAAGCTAAAATTCTTAACAAAATGAAGTGATTCCGAAAAATGTTTCTTAATAAACTAGGAAATGGCAGACAAAACTCATTTTTGGTTTAACTAAACCGAGTTTAACTGACATCCCAAAAATACGGCCTAAGGGTGAAAGTTGAACAATTACAAGATTATTTAATGCACACAAAAGCATGTTTTAAGAAGTTTTCTTATCAGATCCGATGTTAAAACACAAAAGAAAATATATTTTTCTACACTGAGCAAAAAGATGACTTTATATTGAAATAAATTTTATTTTTGGATTGGCTTTTTAATGTTTTCGGATTTATATTTTTTTTTTTCGGAAAATTAGCTGTTTTTGGGTATAATTTTACAAAATGATGTTAATATATGGGCTTATATTTGTATAGCTGATTATATATGACCATATATAGTTCAGTATATATGACCATAAATGGTTTCATATATGTCCAAATATGTTCGAATGCGAAATTTGAGGGTATATATTCATGAGGATTTAGCTTAAAATAACGATTTCTCGATTTTCGCTCATTACACCCCCAAATTTTATTGCAAATGGTTTGAAATGGAGAAAATCGAATTTACTTTATTTTTTTTTTTGAAGACGCTAACCGGACGAAAATGGTGCATTTTGGAAAAATTACTATTAAAAATTACCAAAACACGAAATTTCAAAAAATTTATTTTTATTCTATTTATTTAATACACTCAAAATTATTCAGATATGGAATTCTGACTTCATTGGATATCTTTAATCCACTTTCGCCTGTACGCCAAAATGACCCGAGAATTTGATATAAAAGCAACATCTTTTTTTAAAATTAATTTTCAAGATGTTTTATAATGCCTAATTTTAAAATGTCGATTGCTATTTTTAAAATATCATAATTGCTATGAAAGAAAAAAAATTGGAAAAATTATAATTGTAGTTTGTATTTGGAGCGACTCCTTTCCAGGACATTTTGTAAAAATAGCTTATACTGTGAAAAATTTTAAAAAAATTTTAATGTTTTCAACAAAGTTTGCATAATTTTTGGAAAAGCATCACTTAAAATTATTAAGACTATTATTTTCTCTACGTTATTTAAAAAATATTTAACCCTTAGTTGCCTGGGGACAAAAAAGACCCATGCAGCTTGATTTTAATTAAGAGTACAAGATTGTAGAGCTTTTAAATTGATAAAAAAATCTCATCTTGATAAAAATAATTATTTTATGGAACTTGATCCAGGGTTAATTTTTACACTTTTGGCCAAAATAAGACCCACTAAGAAATTTACAGAATAACAAATTTCATAATTTTCAGAAAAATATCTCTATTATATGAATAAATGAAATAAAAGGCCATAAAAATTAAATCCGAGTTAAATTTTGAAA
>JAEKOY010000499.1:0-25000 GCA_021234595.1 Delia radicum
TATTCAGCTAAAAATAATGCGTAGTAATGCATATTTAATTTCATCGAGGGGGCATCTGAGCTTTTTCCGATATTCCAAACCGATCGGTTTTTAGGCGACTTTTCCCGAAGAGCCTTTTTAACCCTTAAACGTAAATTGGGCAGCTAAAAAAAAATACGTGTCTCTTGTTTTGCTCCTTTACAATATATCCAAAGTTAATTAAATTCTGCGAGTTCGGGTCGGGATACATCACTTGTTAGTAATTATAAAATCAAAAAAGTACTGTAGATAGCTCATTTCCATTCAAAAATATACTTTTTTGTAGATAGCTCAATATAATTTTGCAAAAAAAAAACAAACAATGTTAGGCTGATCTTTTAAATTTTATAATAATACCATAGACGACAACTACTTCAGTGAATATTTTGACATCATAACATCATTATCTAAAAAAAATGTAGATAGCTCCGTTTGAATATAAGACATCGTTGTGTATTGAATTTATGAATAAAATTATTTTAAAAATTTATATTTATCCTTTAAATTTAATAAAATTTAAGCTTTTAATTTGGCATATATTAATGATTTTTTTTTGTAATGCATTTGTTGATTTTTTTAAAAAGTGTATTTGCTGATTTTTTTAAAAAATGTATTTGTTGAGTTTTATTTTAAAAAAAAAATCAGTTATGGAATGTGTATTAAAAAATATTGTTTGTATTAAGTTGTATTGAAAAAAGAACTTTTAATAAAAATTGTGTAACAAAATTTTGTTCAGTTTCTTTCATTCATAGAGTTTTTAAAATCGTGGAGTACTAAATTAATGTAGATAGAGAAAATTTTTAATTCCCATATGAAAATCGAAATCTACACTAAGTGCAAATCTAAAAAAATGTACGAATGTTGCAGTTTTGCTAAATGGACTTTCATATACTAATGAGGCACCATTTAATGATCGCAAAAGTCTATAGATTTTAAATGTATTGTCTGTTTTTGTACACAGCGCCCTTTTCTTAGAGGGCGTGGCATTTAAAATAAAAACGGTTTAATTTGAGATCTGAAAATGCTGTATGAATGAAATCAAACACCCAGAAAAAACATTGGTTTGAATTCAGTCGAACCCATTAATATTTATTTGATAGGACGTTATTTTATTTGGATCAACCAATAATCGATTAATAAAGCAAAAATACGTTACTGGAAATTAAAAAGAGGGAAAAGGAACTAAAATAAAATTAAATTATCCAATTATTGGTATTTCCAGTCAACTTTTCAACATTTATTTTGTGATAATACAAGTGAATTAGTACAATCTATAAAATTTAAATTTAAAAAATGATCTATAATCAAAAGTGTTTACTGCAAATACAGTATTCGCCATAAAATATGCCACTTAATAAGAGGTTCAGTAGTACCAACCGAATTGTGGATTGCATTGTTTACTTGATGGTTACACGATCAAGTTTTAATACACTCACACTTGTTTACCAAACAACTCACACTTTTTAAAATTGAAACGAACTTGCTTCAGATTTCTCTTTCAAGTGGAGTGTATCAATTTACGTTCAAGAAAACAGATGATTACAATTCTTTTGAAATTGTTTTTGTTTTTTTAAATAACAAATGAAAGGCAATGAAAATTAAAAGGGATTTCAGTGCAATCAGTAGAACAGAGGGCTATTAATCTGAAGGCCACGGTTAAATACCAGAAAAATCAAAAAAGTTTTTTAATTTCACAAAAATTTTGTGGAACGTAATAATATTTATTTTTAATGGAATATTGGGTTATTCAACTGAATATTAGCTATCACGACTAAAAATATAATTTAACATTACGATAGCTGTTTAAACCGCTAGAATTCGAATGGCAACAAATTCAGTGGCCACAACAGAGATTGTTTTCTGGGTGAACTAATAGTCTTTAGAGCAACGTAGTTACAAACTATATTCACCGGGTCACATAACCCAAAACTAACGGGTATTAAACGTAACACTAAAATTTCATGATTTCACCAATATATATATTAAAATTTAAATTTAAAAACAAGTTTTACATTTTTTATAATCATAGTAATGATAGAAGCCTTGACATTAATTTGGAATATAAATTTCCGTGCTATCTATTAATTTCGTTTAGTTCAAAATAACAAAATTTGAATGCTAAGTTCAATACCGGATCGTTTAAAGACCTGCTATCAAATTTAAATATTGTTAATGTTATCTGAAAAGAAATGTTGTAGGTTTGATTTCATTCATACATCATTTTAATCAGATCTTAAAACAACAATTACTAATCTATAGATGAATTTTCAAAAAAAAATTATATTAACGGTTTTTATGTTAAATAAAACACACTCTGAGAAAAATATGGTTGTGTACAAAAACGGACAACAGATTTAAAATCAATAGACCCCTATAACTAATTACTAGGTCGACATTATTATATAGAAATCCATTTAGCAGAACTTTAACTCTTTAGTTTGGCTAAAACTAGTAAGTTTTTATAGATTTGCACTTTATGTTGTCCGATACTGTATATATAAATGTACATGATAATACATGGGCATACATGATCATATACATCCATGCATAGTTTAATATCTGACCATTAGATGTGTTAAACATTGTATAGCCATTTTTCAAACTGAGTTTTAAAATTCAACGAATGGGCTAATTTGGTCCCCTCTGTATATAAAAACATTTAATATGAGAGTGGTGCCGATTGGATAAAGAAAAGTCGAAGCGTAAATCGATTGAAAATTGAAACTGTGTTTTGTATGGTTTACAGTTTCTAGCATTGGAGCATTGAGCTTAAAGGAGATATTGCGAAATTTTATATATATTTGAGCAAAACATATTTAAACTCTTCTTTATTTTACATATCTGGCCAAAGACATTCATTTAACCAAAGAGTTTAGAAAATGAAGAGATTGCAATACTCTCAGTTACTGAGCAATAATATATAATTTGTGGCTGCAAGTAGGAAAATTGCTATTTTTTGCAACTTTAAATTGATAAATTGACTTTTTTTAATGTTGCTGCTGATAGTTTTCGGTGTTAACAGAAGGTGAGAGCATTGCGTATCCATTGCTTTAACGCATTACAAAAATATTTTGAACAAAATTAACCCTTGGATGCACTTGTTGTCAAAATGACCAATTGTTGAAAAGTATTAGCATAAGTTTCAACTAAGGGTAATTTTGACACCAAGAGCATCTAAGGGCTAATTAAGTTCAGCATATTTTTTTAATAGATTGGAATGGCTTTGGCCAGGTATGTAGAATAAAAACGAGTTTTAATATTTTGTGTTCAAATATATATAAAATCCCGCACTGAACGGGTTAAATTTGGACAACAATTTTAACAAAGCAGCTTCACACATTGTGTCATAATATTTAAAATCACATTTCTTAAAACTCAATAGTAGATTAAGCTTTCACGTTTTTTTGCAAATTTAAATATATAACTCTGGGGACATTTTGGCCCGCGTGTCCACATGGGTTAGCGAGGTCCAAACACAATTTTTTTTCAACCTTAAGTATTTGTGATTCAATTTAACAACAAAAGGTATAAAAGTAGCTAGTTTTCGATTTTAAATATTTTATTACAATAAATTAGACTTGTTATTACCAAAGAAACAAAAGTTCCTCGAAATTCGCCAAAATGAAATCGCTGCCCCACACATGTATACCGGCGGATATTGTGAAAAAATTTTATTTTCGTTCCCTAAAATGTATTTAACAATTATTTGGATTTCAAATCTCAATTTTTTCGATTTTGTTGAAGAAAATTTTTGAAGAATTCATTTTTGTAATTTGAAAAATATTAACCGTTTTTAACATCATCTTATGACAGGTTAACGACATCCTAAAAAAAATATTTCATATCTCACAAATTATGAGTCCATTAAATAATAAAAAAATAGGTTGCAGTAATTAATTTCAAAAACGCTTAGGAAGTGTGCTCGAATTTTGTGGTCGAATTTATTGGCCTGGTCACATTAATTTATTCGGCTGGGTCTTTGGATTTGACACCTTTTCGAAGACACCATTTTGTCTGCATATTGATTAGCTTATCATATAGAATATCAAATATTACGACATTAAAATTTTGTTTGCAAAAACTGAAAAAACTATTTTTTGCCTATAAAAACACACAGTTTAAATTTTAAATCGATGTCCGCATCGAATTTTCTTTATCCAATCGTCACCAAACTTTATATTAAATGTTTTTATATACAAATCAGCCAAATTAGCTCATTCCTTGACTTTAGAATTCACAATCATTTTTTGACCATACATGATCTCATATATCATCATATAACTTTGGTTCCGAAATATAAGTTACTCTTCACGCAGAGAAAAATATTTATCATAAGATTGGAAATCTGATTTAATCATAGTATGATCAGTATGATGATAAATATTACTCTATCTGATCATATTATGCTCATTCGGACGATACTACAATCACAAGAAGTATACTATAATCATTATTAGAAACCAATTATAATATAATACTACTCTTAAAATATATTTTTTTTTTGGTGTTTATGTTTTATATTTACGATATTTCTTTAATATTATAAAAATATAATTCTTTTAATTGAAATTAGAAATTTTGAATTAAAATAAGTTAATAAATGTTTCCAATTTACAAATTTGTAATGGCAAATTTTGTAATTTTTAACAGTAAAAATTTTTCTGTTTGGTTTTATGTTTTTGAATACGAACTAAAAAGTTTTAAATCTCTATTCTGTAAAAAAAAAGTAAATAGTGTTTAATTTTTAATTGAAATCTATCATTTTTAAAATTTTTAATATGACACAAAATTCTTTATTTGACGATAGATATCAATACCAATTAATTAAGTTTTTCATAAATCTCTAAATTTTTTTTCTTTTTTTTGTTATCCAATGTTTAGTTTTTTACATAATTTTTAATTAGAATTAGTTAGAATTAGTTACAGTGAGTTAAACTACTGGTTCAGCTACGGTATATTGGCCCCTAGATAATAATATTTTGACATTCACAATTTTTTTTTTATTTATGATCCATAGATAATTAGTTTTAGTTTTTAATATTGAGGTTAAATTATTAATAAAAAGAAATTTAGAATATTGATGGAAAAATCGATTAATTTTTGGTTTTAGTTATCGACAGCCCCTAAGCAAATTAATATGATCAGTGGGTTTCCATACTACTCAGTGGCGCTCAATCTGATCTCTTTTTATTTCTTCAAAAACTCACACCGAGCAAATGAAAACATGTTGCAGAAATTAAAAAGTTTAAATTAATTATTAAATAATATTTTTATACAATTTTGCATTATTTCTAATATTAGTGATAAAACCAGCAAGATAAAATTAAAAAAAATTATAATATTGGATACGGCATTTGTAATTTTCGAAATCTGAGTTAATTTTTTATTTGAGCAATCGCATGACTAAAAGCTAAAATGATCTACTCGTATGAGAAATAGTCCGGTTAACTCCAATTTTATAAATTTTTGACATTATGATATAGAAACATTCGTTGGAATGTTAACTATACATGTGTCAAAAGACAGATTTCTAATATTAAGTTATCACCATTAAAAGACAATATTTTGTTTTACTTATGAACAGTTTTCAAAAGTTATTTCGAATAACTCCAAAAAATTTCAAAATTTTTCTAACACTTAAAAAAAAATACTTTCTTTTCAGAAGATAAAACGAACAACTCCAACAAAATTTTATATGGATGTTACTTTAGTTAGTTATATTTCAGAAACGGTTTAACGGTTTTTGATGATTTAAACGGAATGGGATAGTCACATGTGTCTTCTTGATATTCATAACTGAAAAGCTAACAATTTAATTACAGTATGCACTTTTGCTATTTTTGCATTTTTCAAATACTCTTTTAATTTTAAACAATTTTGTACATAAAGTTATGTTATCTAAAGGGTCTTTTTATACAGGTATAGAACATTGAGTTGGCAACACTTTTTTAACTGGCGGCCACTTTGTCAGCTGTCAAGTGATTTATGTTTAGTTTGGTTTGGCATTTGAACATGAATCGAGTGACGCCTGAACTACGCTTCCAAATTGTGCAAATTTATTTTGCAAATCATGGTTCTGTTCGAAATATGTATCGCGCACTACGTCCATTTTACGGTTAACATAATCGTCTATCAGAGCAATTAATTCGATCAACTATGGAACGTTTTCGCACTACGTTTACTAGAAATCATAATATGCATCCACAGAGACGTCGTACAGTGCGTACAGAAGAAATCATTGCTGCTGTAGAGCGTAGCGTAGAGGAAGACCACAATCAGTATATCCGCCATCGTGCACGGGAATCGGATATGTGCCCATCCACTTTATGGAATACCGATTTTCATAAGCGAATTTACGTCAATAAACAAAACTGCCAATAAACAAAACTAAGCTCTTTTCGTGTATCATGTTTCTGTTAAACATGTTCAGTTTGGTCTATAACTTAACCATGAATCGACTTACAAACGAACAATGCTTGCAGATTAATGAATTTTATTATCAAAATTCATGATCGGTTAAGAAAGTGCATAGTGCACTTCTTCCAATTTATGGTCAGTTTGGGCGACCTTCTGAGGCGGCTATTCGGAATCTTGTGACTGAATTTCGCACCAAAATAACATTATTGGACATTAAACCACCAACACGCATACGTAGAGTGCGGATAGATGAAAATATCGTGGCTGTATCCGCCAGTGTTACTGATGACCGTGAATTATCGATTCGGCTCCGTTCGCAGCAATTGGGCCTCTGTAACTCCACTACGTGGAAAATTTTGTGGAAGGGTTTGGGTGTAAAACCTTTTAAAATACAGCTGATGCAAGAATTAAAGCCGCACGACCTACCACAGCGGCTAACTTTTTTATCGGAAAATTTTGTTAAGCGGTGGTTGAATGGATACGTGAACAAGCAAAATGGTCACATAGATCGTGCGAAAAATGGCTAATTTCTAAAAAGAAAAATACAAAAAAAATTCCATGGTCCTTATGCTACAATCGAAAGAAAAACCTTATTTCTGTGTGAATTTGTTCAAATAAGTATAAATAAATCTGCTAACTAAATGAGAATTTCTTGACGATTAAAATGGTATGGCAACACTTTTATAAAAACACATTTGGTATGGCAACAAATCATGTGTTTTATTTTTGGGAAGGTATACGATATTGATCACTTTTCAATCAAATTAATTATTATTTAATTGAAAAATAATTAAATTAAAGTGCTATCAATTTCTAATTGAATAAGGAATTTTTGTTGTTAGCGGAATTTCAGCAATTAAAGTTATTGAATCGGTATTTTTCGTGATTGAAATTGGTTTTTATTTCTTTGTGTGTTTAGAAGCGACATCAAAATCAAGATTGTATATTATTGAAAATAAGACATTCAAATAAGTGCTGTAAAGAAACTTTACGGGCCAGAATCGCAAGATTTTATAAAGTGTCTCATTTTCTTTCATACAAAATTAAAGAGTTTTATAGCATCGTTTTTTCTCTTATTCTCTGGAAAAATTCTGAGAACTTGAATTGCTTGTCGAACAAAAAATGTACTTGCGATTTTATATACAAGATACAAAAAACCGTCATATTTTGTCGTTCTTTAAACAATACACAGATTCTAAAGAATATTTGGTCAAACTTATATTTAAAAGCTATATTATTTTTAAACATATTTCAATAAAAATAAAAAACATTAAGTTTTTTTTGATTTCGAAATGCAGATTGAAGGTACTGAAATAATTTTGACAAAATTTAGTATTCACAACTAAATATATAAATTATTACTGCCAATACTTTTAGTTATGCCGATCGATACAACATTAAATTTAAGGATAGTTGTGACAACCGCCAGAATACGATTGTAGTCAACTTCGGTGGCCTCAACTGAAACTGTTTTCTGGCTGTAGTACTAAAATGACCTATGAACATTTTCATTATAATTATTATTTCATATAAAACGTAATCCACGCAATAAAAATACATTAACTTTTTGCAAAATTTGGTGGCCACTATTTTTAAATATTTTCCAAAAAAAAAATATTTTTCAAATAATAACACCGTTCAACAAAATCAGAAACATTTGATACATCGGCGTTGTGACCTACACTGATAATAATCCATGCATAGAAATACGAAAAAAATCTCAAAATAACAAAAACTATCGTAAAATACACGAAAATTTGTTATTTCACAAAAGATTTCGTTGTTTTGACATTTATTTCGTATTTTTGTGCATGAATTATTATGAGTATATCATTTCCAAATGACTTTATGGACGCAGATCACGAATATGGCATTAGAATTTCAAAGTTAGATACAGTTAAAAAAATATTTGCAAAACAACTTTTTGTAGAAAATTAAAATTTTTTGACAAACTTTTTGCAAAAAATACAAAATTGAAAATAATGATGCTATTTTTTTGCAACATTCAAATAGTACGAATTATGCCTTTTAATTTGGTATATTACATGTTTCGATAGATGAGATAATTTTCCCTATGCATGTATTTAAAGTTTAAATTTCTAATTCTTCACGACTTCGCTAATGAAAAATCTACAACAAAAAGAAGGATCCAAAATTTGAATATGTACCTTTAGTATACATCGCGGGTTATGAAAAAAATCGCTTACTTTCTATTTTAGTTTAAGAAAAAAATAGCTTAAAGTAAAAAATTTTTTATATATTTTTATGCCTTAACCCTTATGTGTGTGGAAAAAAACACCTTCTATATGGTGGATAGGTACCTGGGTACCTACATACAAATTGTATGAGAAATGTAATTTTTTGTCTTATATTGTACAAAGTGTCGACGGTTAATGATATAAAATTATAATTTTACTCTGGTTTTCCCTTTTCACATAATTTTTAAAATCCTACACCAAAAAAAAAAAAAAAATTCTGATGTCAGCAACTTTATGCTGGAAGGATCCTTGCAGGAAAAGTTGCTAACGTTAGCAAAAAAGTTGCTAAATTCAGCAAAAAACTTTGCTAATATTAGCAACTTTTTTTGCTAGGATCCTCCCAGCAAACAAGTTTTTCACATTAAAAACTTTTTTTTATTTTGTGATTTTTATTTTTCATTTTTCTTGCCGTTTATTTATATTTAAATAATTTTTTTTTGTGTTTAACCTTAAATAGTTTTTTTTATGTAAAACAATTTTTTTATCAAAAATAAGCCTTAAAAAAGTTTTTTTTTCTTGTTAACCCTTTATAGCCTCATGTAACATTACTGTAACAAACCCCAAAAACCCCGAAATAATACATACAGAATTTATTTAGCTCGCTCAAATTTGTGCCACCCAACTGTGACATACCACTGATCATATTAGTACCAAAAAATATCATAGATGGCGTAATTTTTTTGACTTCCGTCAGTTTGAAGTTTGCATAATACGAATAGTGACAAGTGTGAACACGTGTAAATTTAAAATTTTATAAAAAAAATACAAAAAGTGCAAACAATTGGGTTGTTTTTATGAAAACTTGTGAATAATATTTTTTACTTATTGTATACAATGCATATTTTTACATTTTTACATGAAAAAATTATATTTTTATGTTATGTAACTGTAATGTCACAATCCCTAAAATGTCAAATAAATAATAAATAAAGGATATTTTTCAATTTCTAAGTAATACGTTTTTTTTATTTACCTTAACCTTTCCCGTACCAAAAAAAATTTAATTTTTAAGTTCATGGGCTACAGAGGGTTAAACAATCTTTCTTTTATCAAACAAAGTTTTTTTTATGTTATTTCTAAAAACCAAGTCAAATATTATAGATTATCACACATTAATAAAACAACTAATTAATTTTTTTCATGTGCCTCCATGTAACACGTAACCAGGTACCCAGGTACCTATTCACCCTATTAAGGGTGCAAAAAGCAAATTAATATGCCAATTTAATAAAAAAAAGTCATAAAAAGTTAATTTCAGATTGAATTTTCGGATAATTTTTATATATTTATTAATGGGTTTTTTAAGGAAATGAATTAAGTGGAATATAAATTACCATCATGTGCAAAAAAATTTGCAAATTCGATTAAGGGATTTTATAGTATTCACAAAAAATAAAAAAACAAGTGAAGTGTTTAATTTAAATGCAAGGATATCCTACATTCTTCACCAAATCGCAATTAATTGTTATGGTTTAAAATGCTCAAAGTAACCACTTTAAATCCGTATTAAAAGTAATTCGAAGTCTATTCAGGTATATGAATTATTAATAAGAAATGTTGAAGAAAAATCTAGATTTTTGGTAAAAGTTAAATTCGCGAATATTTCAAAAACCAGAGCTAATATTAAAATTTGGTGATCTAGGTGCTGAAATCTATCGGAAGTGATAAGTCGCATGACCGATGCATTTTTAGTGTTCAAACTGTGTAATTTTTGAATATTTTTTAGAAGCTATAATAACAATTCCATACAAAAAAAAATTGTTTGGTAGATAAAACTTTTTTGAAATCCTAATTTTTATGTTTTTTTCGGAATATAAAATGAACAACTCCAACCAAATTTAATATGGATGCAACTTTAAAAAGCTGTATTTTAGCAACCGCTTGCCATATTTTGATGGTTTAAACGTTATATGATAGCTTCGTACGTCTTTCTTTCAATTACATATGTATCAAAATATTATAAGTTTAGTTCATATGGGGAATTTTAAGGAGAATGCATTTTTCAAATACATTTTGAAGTTTGAGGCATGCAATTTTTTTTTCTTTGTAAATTTGATAAATAAAAAGATTAACATGTCGTTTAACCATATGTAGGTTCATTTTAATTACAAAACTCCCAGGGAATTTAGGAAAAGCACTAAACTTAAGACCTGATTTTCTCAAAATTTTGTTTTATGGAGTTAAATATTTCCTATGTACATGTGAATAATTTCAAAAATGTTCGACATCCATATGCGGAAAATTAATCAGTTTGTGTTTTTAATATCAAAAATGTGAGTTTTTTCTCTCAATCAGCAAAGCAACACATAAATTTAAGCGTGTTTTCAAAAACTGTCTAAAAATTACAAAAATTTTAAAAAATCCAGAACAACAATCTCAATTTTCTGAAATTTTTTGTTAGATATTTGACTTCCCAGGTGAAAAAGTGATCGTATATGAACATATATGAACATATATGGGATTGTATATGATCATATATGGGTATAGCTTGTCATATATGTTCATATATGGTTCGATATATGACCATATATGATCTCATATATGACCATATATGTTCAGATCCGAAATTTGAGGATATATGGCCATATATGATCATATATGGATCATATATGTGCATATATGAACATATATTATCATATACGACCATATACCCTTAAATTTCGGATCCGAACATATATGGAAATATATGAGATCATATATGGTCATATATCAAACCATATATGAACATATATGACAAGCTATACCCATATATGATCATATACAATCCCATATATGATCATATATGTTCATATACGATCACTTTTTCACCTGGTTTGTTAATAAATAAAAATTAAATAAAAAAAAAATATTAAGCTTCAAAGCTTCAATTTCAATTAATTTGACCACCACTAGAGCGCGCGACTGAAAATGAATACTGGGAAACCCACGTGTCCTCCTACCAAGTTTTGTCAAAAAATTCGCACGGAATCTATACTTGGTAAAAAAATGGGTTAAAAATGCTTAGAGGCTGCATTCATACGAGATGTTGCTAGCAACATACTTACAAAAGTTTATGTTTAACAACACACTAGTTCACACTATAAGATGTAGCTAGCAGCATGTTTATAATATTGTTCACTATTTTATATATTAATTAAGATTATTAGTAGATCGATTACACTGTGCTACAGAGAAAAATCACTCTTCAAAAGACCTAGAGTACGTTGTAAGTCTAGCTGAGTGTTATACAAAAACGGTTTGAGAAGTTGCAATATACCCTCAAATTTTCGAGACAATTGTAAAAGAGTAATTTTTGCGACTGGTGCATTTAAACATTTGTAACTTGGTAATGTTTTAACAAAGTTATGGTAGATTAGATTAGATTATAGTGGCACTATGCACCGCGACCAGAAATTGGTATTTTGTGCTGCCAGCGAATACACCCTATAGGTTCAGGCTCCCTACGAAGCCAATTATCCTACCAGGTGAACAGTTATGGTACTTCTTCTATATATACAGTATCGATTTTGTGTTTTTCTGAAGCAATCTAATGTGTTAGTGAGAAGGGGTAAAAAACACAATTCTGTATAAATAGAAAAGGTTAAACAAGTTTGTCAATTTTTAACCGATTTTGACAACTGAAGTCTTACTTTACTCAGGACAATACTGGCTATTGTGAGCTGTAAAACAAGATTAAAAAAACCCTCATGGAAGTTGAAAAAGTTTAAAAAAAAATTGAAAATTTTAATTGCTATTAAAAAAATCTATACATATTTATATTAATAATATAAAGAAAGTATATATATTTAGAAAGACCAGGTAATTTTATTTTAAATACAGTTTAAAAAATTTAAATTTGCTTAAAAAATTACTGAGTTACAAATGTTTAAATGCGCCAGTCGCAATAAATACTGCTTTACCGTTATCTCGAAAATTTGAGGGTATATTGCAACTTCTCCAACAGGTTTCGCAATACACTCTGCTAGACCAAAGAGTATATACAAATAGAGAGACTACTCTACCCACGCCTCTCCGCACCAAAATACTGCACTCGGACAAGCAACATTTTTTTACATTAAAAAATAGTGCAACATGTTGACAAACAATTTTTGCTTAAATCGATCACTTTTATTTTGCTTATATTTTGTAATTTTCAATTAAAAATTAATATATTTTAATTTTATCTTGCTGATTTTATCACTAATATTTGAAATAATTAAAAGTTTTATTAAATTATTATTTAAAAAACATAATGTATACTTTTAAATTTCTGCAACATGTTTTCATTTGCTCAGTGCGAGTTTATGAACAAATAAAAAGAGAGCAGATTGAGCGATACTGAGTAGTATGGATAGCCCACTGGCTAGACTTACAACCTACACTACTAGGTCACTTGAAAAGTGATTGATTTTTTTTTTGTAGCACTGTGCTATTAATTGTTATAGTATTTAGTTATTTTAAATTATTTTCTCTTTTTTTTATTTTGTTAAATTATCACATTTAATACACATTACGATATTTCAATTAAATATTTTGTAGATTAATACCAATGTCACATACATACAAAACTTTCTACACATACTTATACATTTAATATAGAAATTAAAGATACGATTTAAACAGTCATTATTTGAACAGTTTATATTATTTAGTAATTAATAACAATTGCTAATTAAAGTGTTGCAATTTTAATGATTTTTCTGTAGTTTTTAAGATAATTTATAAATATTTGATTTTATATTGACAACACTGTTTTTTTTTTTTATTGTAATTATTATTTTATAATAATAGAGAATGTGTATGAGTAGGGTGATGATGTTGTTGATGATGATGATGATCATTTGTTGTTGCATCATCTGTAACAACTACCGCATGTTGTCCATGTAATGTTGTTGTTGTGCGTTGGCAACATTCATCAATAGTTGTTACATTGTCATTTTGTTGTTGATGATGCAATTGTTGATGTAATTCTAAATGTGTATGAGGTGAATGTTGTTGTTGCTGTTCAGGTGCTTCGTGTTGCATATGATGTTGTAGAGAAGATTGTTGATGTTCCTCTATAACATGTGTTAGATCATTATCATCTGCATCTTCGTCATCATCATCATCGGGTAGATGATTATTAAGATGATTTTCGTCGTCATCATCATCATCAACATCATGATGTGATAAATGTTGTTGATTGTGTACAACAACCGCAACATCACAATTCTGTGATACACGTTGATAGTGATAGTTGCCTGGCATTGAGTGAATTGTTTTTTCAATGGCACGCAAACGTTTTTCCAATGATGTTGTTGCCAAGATATCAACCTGAGAATATATAATAAGAAAATATTGTTAGTACTTTGCAAATTACTATTAAATTTTATACGTAATAAAATTTTTATGTGCCAATTAAATATAATTTATTGTCACTAAATTGTAATTTATATTCACTTTGGGATCATGTACGAGCAACGTATAATTAAATATTATGAATTATTACATAATTATGCAATTAATTGTTCTGTAATTTCACAACAATTAAAAAATCATTTTTAAGATGATTTACATTAAAGAGTATATACAAATAGAGAAGCTAGCGTACACAGCGTTTTTTGTGATTACCAACTGACCTAGGGCGAGGTAACGAAAACATCTTTGTTAAACTAAAAATTAATTGCAGCATGTTGATACAACATTGTTGCTAAAACACTCACTTTTATTTTGCTAATATTTTGTTATTTTCTATTAAAATTGAATGACTTTTAATTTTATCTTTGCTTATTTTATCGTTAAAATTTGAGATAAATAAAAATTTTATTAAAAACATGAAAAAAATTAATTTAAACTTTTAAATGTTTGCAACATGTTTTCATTTGTTCGCTGCAAGTTTACGAAGAAATAAAAACAGGCCAGATTAAGAGAGACTGAGGTATATAGAAACCCACTGCTTGCGTTTAAAATATGAACTTGAACTTGCTTGACATTCATCAAAAAATATATTGATTTAAAAAAAAAAAAAAATCTTGACAATTAAAAACACTCATACGTTGGTAGTTGTCTTTCAATTTTATTTATTTTTATGCCTTAAAAATATGGAGTCTGTGGCAAATTTTAGTTAATAAAATTCAACAAAAGGCTTGTTTCCCCTATACATGTTACGAAAGCCCAAAGAAAATTTGACATTGGGCATGTTAACTCTTGTAATTTTCTCAACATCGCTTAGTTGTCCGTTTGCAACAGTCCGTTTGCAACAGTTGTCCACCTCTGTCTCTCTCAATCTGCCATCTTTGTTTTGTTCGCAAACTCACACCGATCAATTTAGGACATCTTGCAGAAATTGCGAAGTTTAAATGTTTTTGAATAATAATTTAATACAATTTTTATTTACATCAAATTTTAACAATTTAAATATAAGATAAAATTTAAATATATTAAATTTTAATTAAAAATAAAAAAATATAAGCAAAACAAAAGAGAGTGTTTTAAGCAACAATTTTTTATCAAAAAAAAGGAAAACAATTTAAGATTTTCGTTGAAATCGCCCACACAAACGATCGAGGGGCACCGCCTTCCAGTAGCCGTAGGATGTTGAAATTTTGTCAATATATTATGATCGACACACTCTTTTATAATGTTAGGTACCTTAGCTTGTTCAATTTACTTTGGGATAAACATACGATATTGGGACACACTAATCAACATGTTGGAATTTTTTTTTAGTGTAAAAAAAAAATGTTATCATTATCTCGTCCGAGTTCAGTTGGTAAGCATAAAAAACGCCGTGTACGGTGAAAGAGTATATACAAACTTCTCAGCAACAAAATACCGAACTCGGGCACCAAACAATGTTTGCAACATGTTGATAACAAATTGTTGCTTAAAAGCAGGGGTGCCCAAGGCCTATGCGCTTGGTGCTCATTTGTTTTTGTAAAAACACTTAGCTATAGGCTGTGTGTTTTAATACACATATAGAGCGCTCAGCACTAGCAATACGAAATACACAAACAACTTTGTCTTATTAGTTTTTTTATCGTTCTTCACTGTATACACGCAAGCGCAAAGCAACAACACTTTCGTATGCTTTGCTGGTAAACATTGAAATATTTTTTTCTTTTTTCTTTGTATGTATTGGTTTTTACAACAAAAAATATTGAATAAAAATTAGTTTTTCTTTAAATGTATTGGTGTTTGCTCTTACATAAGGAACTTTTGGGCACTCCTGCTTAAAAGAGTAATTTTTATTTTGCTTATATTTTTTTATTTTCTATCAAAAATTAATATATTTTAATTGTATCTTGCTGATTTTATCATTATTATTTGAAATAATTAAAAATGTTATTAAATTATTATTTAAAATCATTATAAAAAATAACTTAAACTTTTAAATTTTTCCAACACGGTTTTATTTGCTCGGTGCGACTTAAGGAAAAAAGTCGATTGAGCGATACTGAGTAGTATGGAAACCCACTGCGAAAATGTTCCATTAGGTTTTACTCTGGCTCAAACAATATTTTTTACAGTTTTATTAGTTTTTTGTTTTTATATACATCGAGATTAGTTTTCTGCTATTTTTAATTTATAACGAGCCTTCAAACTCTGTAACAACAATATATTAGTCAACATGTTGCAGTGATTTCTGAGTAGAAGAAAACTGTTTTCTTTTACTTACCCGAGTTGGGGTTTTTGTTGTGTGAGCCGTAGGAAGTGTGTTTTCACTATTGGCATATACTGTTTGGCTAAACATATAGAAGAAAATGCATCTCTCCAAAAAACGAAAGCAAAATGATTCTTTATTTATATTTCAGTAGTTTACCTGTGGGAAAGAGGTCGGTTACGGGACACGTCATGTAACTGGTCCTTGGTGACAGGTCTTTGGATCGGTTGTTTTGTATGAAAGGGACATTGAGATGTCATAGGAGAGCATAACTGCACTTTATGACCTGTCTTAGGAGAGACGCATATGAACCTGTTACAGAGTGGGAGCACCATACCCATCTGTGGGTATGTCTAAAAAAATAGATTTTCACTCACTAAAAATATTAAGAATTTAAAAAATCGAATGTCGAAAGGTCTCGACCACAGAACGTTATGCTCATAGATTACATAGATATCAAACTTTTCTTCTTCTCTCAGCAACAAACTCATTTTTTCATACACATTCAAATAATTTTTGTGTAAGTACACAGTAAAAAGTTTTAGTTTAATTTTAACGCCGAGCTGGTGTGTATATATAACAAATACAAAAAGAATTAAATCTATTCCATTAGCGTATACTCTTAAGCTTCTCTTGGTGTTAAAACAATTCCCACAAGTATTTCAATTTACACCACGCGGTTTCAGATATAAACTCCTTCGGAATTAATTTCAAATTTAATTCCAAAGGAGTTTAGATTGAACACCGTTTCAAGTTTCAAAATTAGACTCCAACTTTTTACTGTGTATAGCACGTATGTCCAACACATTCTCATGAGTTATGTGCACTGATAGCTACTGTCAAAGAGTTTGAGATCTATGTAATCTATGGTCCTGCTTACAAGGCAAATGTTCTACCATCCAGTGGTACCTTTTAGAATTTTTTTTTAGTTTTCGTCTTTTCAATTTAGAGTATAAACATAATGCAAAGGATTCAGGATTTTTCTGAGAAATTTGACATCTGATTTCATATACCGATTTCCATGAGATAAAACTAATTTCTAATTCTCAGAATTTCTAATTCTCTTGTTTTTATACTCAAATTGTTTTACTAATGTTGCCACATTTTCAGAAAATTATACACTTTAGTGAATGGTAAAAATAAAAAATAAAAGAACACTACTCAACAACAAAAAAAAAACTGTCTTTTTAACACATCTCTGTTACTACACCTACACTTATAATAGTTTGTAGTTTGAATTCATTGAAAATGTAATTTAAAATAAATGATAAATCACTTAGAATCCGGTGTACTTACTATTCATGTAAATCAACAGTTTTTTGTAATTATTGCTTATTTATTTATTTTTTTTAATTTTATTATTATGCATAAACTAGACACTCCACACTCATATTGATGAAACTGTTTCATAAATCGTTTGTCATCAATTATTCATCATATTTATGAAGATTTCATAGATATAATAAAGAGCTTCATAAAAATGTATGTAAAGTGTTTCATAAATCTTCATTATTCCATAAAAAAGTGCACTCACAAGAACTTTTCCATAAAAGTACAACAGTTATTTAAAAATTTAATCGGTAAAGTTCTTTCAATGGAATATACAGTTAAATTACCAATGAAATATATTTTTTAACTTTCTGTCTGTTATTCAATAATCAAAATAAATAAAAAACGGACTTTCGGTAAAAGTTAAAATATTCAGTTAAAATTTTCTATTTAAAACAAAAAGTTGTTACACACAGAGAAATAAAGTGCCAACCGAATAGAAAAAGTGTATATTAATGATAACAACTTATAAATTCAGTTGGAGAACGATATTTACATTGAATTCCAGAATATTTTGGGTGTTGCAGCTAAAATTCAGCTGAACTAACCGAACATTATTGTGAATACTAATGTTAAGTTGTGCCAACCGTCTGATTTTCGTAATAACCGAATTTGATTCGTTGTAATCGAATTTCAATTGGCAAATATATAAATTTTTCTCTGTGTGTATATTTATATTCAGATCTGCTTATTATGGATTCTCTAGCTTTTCTAAAACCTCGGGTTCTGATGAGATCTTTAGCCAGATCGAAATACTAGTATCAACCTAACTAATATGTTTGATTTGCTTTATCTTTGTAAATATACGGAGGTTGAAAGCTCGTTATAAATTGAAAAAAAGAAAACAATTGATATTGTCAATTAATTTTTCAAATTTTATTTTTTACTTCTCATCGGAATACAAATTTTTAAATGCACCAGCTGTAAAAAAATATTGGAACTTCTTGAACCGGTTTTATAATACACTCATCACTTACAACCAATACTAGGTCGCTTGAAAAGTAATTGCAAGTTTTTGTTTTTTTGTATTACCGTGTTATTGAATAAATAAATATACGTTTGTACTTTTTAATAAAACATGCATAACTTTTTACTCCAGCTTCAATAGAATGCTGGGAGAATAATTTAGGAATCATATTATGATAATTTATAAATATTTCCATAACACTAATATGATACTATTGAGATCAATTGGGAACCACAATATGGTAACCCAATTATCATATTATGATTAAGAAAAAGATAAGAGTATCGTTGTCACAACCATATTAACATTGTTGTCGCAATTATGAATCCAAAACTGCATTTTGCTATTCGGATATGGAGGCCCCAACCAAGTTTTTTTTTCGTGCTGCTGCTGGTGCTGAGTCTTAGATCTCAGTGAAAGTTGGTAGTAGTGAAGAAAAAATATTTCTGAGCTGAATGTAAAACATTCTCTAGGTTTCGGGTGTAAAATACGAAAAAACATTCATAGACCAGACATTAATATGGGATTGTACTATAATACAACAATATGTTTGAAAAATTTAGCGGTAACTTTACATTTTCACTCAAATCGGTTCACTTTTGAACAGCTTAACCGATTTTTCTCATTTTTCAATATCGTACTGGTCGGGAGAATGAGCAGTAATTTCGGTAAAAATGAGCAGCCCCGATTTCGTTTTCGCATCAGATTATTATTATGGTGTCTATAGACCTATTTTTCTATGCGTTACACACGGAATGACAAACTGATATATACTCTCATAAATTATAGCGGAGGGTATAAAAAAACTAAAGCCCGTTTTATCTCAAATCGATAAAAGGAAGCAAAACGAATATTGAAAAGTCTTAAAACGAAAGAGTATTCCTAAAAAAAAAATATTTTAGGGCCGTCATATTAATTACTTTGTCCCCTCTATCCACCATCAAAGTTTCATTAACATCTGAGGGTCTGCATCAGACGACATATCTTGTAAATCCTATACTAACCCAGATACTTTTTTAAAATAAATTTACTTACCTTTAATTGGGGCCTCAATGGCAACAATGCAATTATCCACCAAGCCCATGCCGGACCATCGGCAATAGTTTCCCAATTTTCCTCAACCATCGGCATTTCACCATAACTCTGGAGAATTTCATGTTTTAAATCCTCACCTAAACTTTCATACCATTGTATGGCCTTGGACAAAACAACATCATGCATGTTACTAATATAAGTTAAATGCTCATCTGGTATAGTCTCATCGTGAATATATTCCACTTTCGCCGTCTCATAACCATCCTTTTCATTGCGTGCCAATATCTTAAAGCGTTTACAACCGATTGTACTAAGAATGGAACAACCATCACCGAGTAATACACAATCTCGTATATCCAAAATACAACCATAATCATAATATCGCGATTTACCACTATGAGGTTGAACAATACCAAATTGTTTTTCACCCGATTCAACGGCTCGACGTACCATAAGTCTATAGCGGGGTTCATAGACAAACAATGGACATGGTACATAGGGAAAGGCTGTGGTGCAAATGAATATGGGTACCGATGGTTCCATGACCATTTCTTGGCGAAAACGTTTATTATAACTGTCGGGAATAAAACGTTTCATGGCGGCTTCTAGAAATCTTGTAACTGGTCTTTTGGTTAACATCAAAGGTACTGGCGATGAGGCACCTTGATACATATTAAGACTGGGTTCCACTAAAGGTGACATACATAGGGGACACGACGATGTATAGTCCATACAACGATCTAAGCATACCAAACAATAAGTATGACCACAAGGTGTTACTACCGGTTTCCAGAAAGTACGACAACATAAAACACAATCAAAATCGCTGGCATCTATTAGTGAAGGTATAACGGCTACTAATTGTTTAACTAAATATTCGGGTGATGATTCTACTTCTGGAAAAAAAAACAAGTTTAGGAAATTTTAAAAATGTTTTCAAAATCTTAATTGCTATTACTAACTTTTCAGTCTCACAATTTCCTGTTGCATACGCTCCAATACATTGCGAAATTGACTGCTACATCTGGCACTTTCCACACCAATTGTGGGCGGCAAAAGCTCCGTTTCTTTTTGCATCCATTTTCGTCGAAAATGTTTACGTGATGTTTGACGTTTCAATTCAAGTTCATATTTCTTGGCAATACTGGCATATGTTGTACGTTTATCGGTACAATTTAGAAAATCTGTACATGCCAAGACATCATCATCTGCTAATATATCACAGTCTTTGCCATAATTGGCCGATAAGACATCATCGTCTTCATATGGATTTAAAGATTCTTCTTCTTGTTGTACTGGATTGCCAAGCAAGGAAATATTTTTACGGCGCAATCTATGTTCGGTGTAAACGTTGTATGGTGCTTTTGAACGTAGCGACGATAAATCCAATTTGAGACATTTTGGTGTTTGGGATAAAAGTTTTTGAAGAATCTGGTTTTATGGAAATAAAATTGATAAAGGTTTTTATTATTTGTATTTTGTACAGAAAGTCAGAAATTTTTTTGAAAAAAGCTTTAAAAATTGCGTTTGTTGTAAGAATATTGGTCACATCTTTTTTTAGTGAGAAGCTCGTTTCCTTGAATAAAAATTTATAAAAGTGAAATATTTTTAAATATTTAGTAGGTTCTAAAAGAGCTATTTGTAAAATCGCATAGTTTTTGAGTTTAAAGCTGTATTCACATTTACCACTGAAATCAAATTTAAACTAAATTTTGATCACATGATAGTGTATAATATGATACAAGAAATAGATTTCAAAATCTAGTTTAAACTGGATTTCGAGGTTAAAGTAAACGCAGCATAAAATATGTATTTTTTTATAATTATTTCAAAAAATTGTAAAATCACTTATAAAATTCAAGTTTGAAAAGCTCTTTTCCAACAAGAAAGTAGAAATAGTTAAATCCAAATATCAGGTTGCAGAAAAACAAAAACTGTATTATAATAGGTTCTAATTTATGTTCTACAACCGATTTTTTTTTCAAGCAAAAACAGGTTGCTTTAGAACCGGTTCTAGAACCAATTATAGAACTGGTCCTGTGACAGTTAAACATTACATTTTGATGTCGAGGAACCTGTTCTATGCAACCGGTGGTAAAGTAAGCTGTTCTGGAATAGATTCAGAGGTGACTAGTTCTAAAAAATTTTCCTTGGAATACTATTTTTATTATTAAAAATTTCGTTTTTTTTTTTAATTTGCTACACAGAGATGATTGTTATGGTCGAACAATAATACAATTTTTCAGTAAATCAATTAAATTTTTCTTCACAAAATAAACGAAAATTTTCTAAAAATGAATGAAAAGCTTTATTTTCTTTTATGAAACCAGGGTTTTAATGAAACTTATTCATTTGGTGTATGAAAATTTTTGAAAAATAAAATTGTATTTTTCATAAAATTTTATGAAAACCTGCTTTTATTTAGTCTAAAGTTTTAATGGACGATTCTCATTACAATTTTATTGACATTATGACAAAATTCATAAATATCATGCAGACAATTCTCTCAGTGTATAAACTATTTGGTAATAATATAAAATTTTAGCTTTTAAATTAAACATTTTTACAACAAAACAAACTTAATTAAAATTTTTAACAAATAAAAGAAAAATAGATTATAAAAGTTCTACTTTAAAAGCTTTGTAGTGCAAAACATTCGAATAAACTTTAAAAAAATTGAAGCTTTTTATATAAATACAATTAGAAGAACAATAAAAACCAACGCATATTCAGCAAGTGTTGAATGCTGAAGGTATTCTATTCGATTTAAATGACAATATACTGAGAGTCAATGAACCACAGTCGAACTTGATAAAATTCTTTCAACATGTTAATAAAAACAATTTTTTATTTTGGTTCTTACCAAAAAATTGACTTATTAAGCGTTAAGAGTCTAAGCAAAGCTTTCTTGGTTCTAAAATGTCGGTATTAAAAATTAAGTATTTGTTTTATTAAAGTGCAGCAGCTAAAGTGTCTGAAAATTTGTACTAAACAGCTTTATCGAGTTAGTGATTTTTAGTATACAATGCTTTTAGAGTTTTGTTTTGCTTAAGAAGTATAAGAAAAGCTTTTTTGATTTATTGACTCATTGTGGCTTTCAACTTTTTATTTTGTAGAATTTTTGAATCATTAAGTTAAAGCTTTAGTACTTTGAAAATTATTTTTTAATCGTTTATAAAGCTTTTTTACTATAAAAATTAAATTATATAAAAAAATTAAATCTCCTTTAAAGATTTTTAAAATGTTTTACTGTAATAAGAGAGAGTTTAATTTAAAGCTTTTTAAAGCTAGTGTATTTTTAACAACAGTTGTTTGTGGTTTTAAAAGGTTTTTTCGTAAATTATAATTATTTTGTAATACAATTATATTTGCTTAACTAGAAAGCTCCCCATGCAGAAAAATACAATTGCTACAGTGTTGGCAGAACGTAAGATTAACAATCTTGACAGTATTGTCTTGTTACCTGATTGATAACACTGGTCAACTGTTAGTTTGAGCGAACTCAAAAAATGTTCAAAATACCTTAAATTTAATTAATTTTGAGAAATATGTATAATAATATATAATATATCATATTTAAATGTGTAAAATATAAAAAAATAATGCTTCTAATCGGATATAATATTGGTAATAACAATATTGGCATCGAATTCATCTGGTAGTACTGGCAAAACACATGCTTTGCATACAATACAGTGCTTTTCTGGTACAATATTAGTTGTACCTTTGGTCATTTTTAACACGGTGGGTTTTACAAAAATTGCAACTGAATTAGAGAATATTTTATTTGACCAGAAAATACAAAATTGTTTGGTTAACTTAAACAAATATTTTTATTCTTATTGAAAACTTTAAACCAGTCTTCCAATGAAACTTCTTTATCGACCATCTAAAAATTTTAATAAATAAAACTATATCTTATTAATGTTGAATGAAAACTTTACTTTACTTAACATGTAAATTATATGAACAAATTGCAGTGAAATGTGTTTGGTTTTCTGCTAAATTTCGTTAATATTTTTAAGAGATCTTTAGCCACATCGAAATACTAGTATCAACCTAGCTAATATGTTTGATTTGCTTTGTTTATTATGTTCGATTTGCTTTTATACGGAGGTTGAAAGCTCGTTATAAATAAAAAATAATATAAAAGTAATCTCGATGTATATAAAATTAAAAAAAACTAATAAAACTGTAAAAAATATTACTTGAGCCAGAGCAAAAACTAATATTTTTTTTTTATATAAATAGAACATTTGTATTCTTCAAAGTTTAGTAACGTCATGATGCTTGTTAGGAAAAGACCCTAGACACGTGTTTGATTACTAAGAAGACACACACAGAGACAAATTTAAATATTAGCCAACTGAAATTTCGTTACTACTACTCAAATTTGGTTATTACGAATTTGAGTCGGTTTGTACAACTGAACATTAGTTTTCACAACTGAATTCAACTGAATTTTATTTACAACAACAAAAATATTAAAAAATATAATGTAAATATTGTTGTACTAACTGAATTTATAAGTTCTTATTAAAATATACTTTTTAATTCGGTTGGCACTTTAATTCTTTGTGTGCAAGAATGGAGCAAAATTGATAATTAATAGGTTTTTTCTTAAAGCTCTGCCTATTCTGGAGGCTCTAGGTTTTCTAAAACTACGGGTGCTGATGAGATATTTAGCAAGATCAAAATACTAGTATCAACCTAGCTAACAAAGAGTGAGAACAAATAAATAATAACACAGAATATCACTTATAACTTTTTTATGTTTAAAAGTGAACTTGAATCAAGTTATCTTTTAAAAAGTCTCCAGATGATATGTATAAATTATTAGCGAAATATGATCATTACTTTGTTTACAAATGGACTTAAAACAAAAAAAGTATTATTTTTACAAAAAAAACTTAAATTTCGTAGAAAACAAATATGCTTAATTGTTCAGAACTCAGAAAAATTAAATTATATTAAGATTCTTTTTAAATTATTGATGAAGACTACAAAGCAAGTTCCCAATACTGTTACTTTTTTTGAAAATGGTCTGCTTCTATCAATTATATGGCAAAAAAAGCTCCTTTACAGATGGAAAAAAAGCTCATTTACTCACTTTTTGTTCAGCTTCTATTTGTAATCAAAGTAACGATCCGATTTCGCTAATAATTTATACACATCATCTGGCGACTTTTTTAAAGATAACTTGATTCAAAGAAAAGTTCATTTTTAAACATAAAAAAAGTTATAAGTGATTATCTGTGTTAGGATTTATTCGATCTCACTCCTAATGTTTGATTTGCTTTATTTTTGAAAATATACGGAGGTTGAAAGCTCGTCATAAATAGAAAATAACATAAA
>JAEKOY010000500.1:0-25000 GCA_021234595.1 Delia radicum
TCTCATAGGTTGTGTTATAAAAGAGTCCGGCACACGTTTAATTTGTGGCGATAGACTAATAGTACCCTCATCAATGGTATACACTAAGTACTGATGTTGCTTCTCATAGAAACCCAACAGACGGGCACGTCTCCAACCCTCAACTGTACGAGCTGCCACAAAAGCACCTTCAATGGGTATAGATTCAAAATCAAAACTTATGGCTTGTGGCGAATTGAGTATAACATCCAAATCGAGATCCTCTATGCCACCATCATTACACAAACGCAATAGAGCATTGCGACCATCGGAAAAACATTTGGCCACAGTTAAAACTGGTTCTTTGCCCAACAATTCAACGGGTAAATGTAGGGGGATCAATTTAGTTTTGCACTCGACATTATAAAAACCCTGTGGATCTTTGTCACCCACAACTCGTATAGTCAACATACTTTCAATTTCGAATGGTCCACATTCACTGGGTACACGAACACGAAAAGCATATGCATTCAAATTGGCCATAATGGGTATTGGTGGGAACATCTGAGCATAAGGAACGTTCGTTACATTTCCATAATCAATTAAACGTACTGTTGCACGCAGTGATTTTGGACTTGCATCTAAAACTTCAGCTCTATATAGAATTTTACCTAATGGTGCCGCCACTAAGGCTCCAGCATATATTTCATGTGGACTACAGGGCATCATAGTTTGATGTATATTCTTATTAATTTCAGCCATTAGTTTACGCAGATGAATATCATACTTAAGATCTGTTACCCATATAATACGTTTGGTATTTTGGACCTCTTCGATGAATTGTACGACGACATCAAAGAAATCATTTGGTGGTGGATAAGCAATACGCCAGTTGGAGGGTTTTTCTGCATTTACAACTGAGCCACCGCGAGATGTTTTATTTTCTAAAGACTGGGATGGTGTCTGGGATGCTGGTTTAGCCCTCAATGAGAAATGTTCATTATTTAGTATATTCTTAGGTTTAGCTCCAGTACATTCAATATTTTCGATGGGATTACGGGATCTAGACGAAAATGAATTATTACGACGCTTCTCATTATTAACACTTAATGTTGAACCATGTGTACGACTTAGATTTCCAACGCCATCATGACCATTATTTAAGCTTAGACAACTGGTTGCAGACTTTATTATATTTATGGGTATTAAGTTACTATAAACAAAAATATGGTTTAGTTTTTGTGTTGATTAACTTTTTTACATTTATATAGTTTATTTCTTGGAACTTACGGAAACTTGTAACATTTGTCTTTATGATCCTGCCAATCGATTACCTGGCACTCGGAAGAACAATAGGGTTCCAAGCAGCGTTCACATTTAAATTGTGCTGGCTGCCCACACTTTGAACAGATTAAATCATTCATTTTTTTTTTATTAAGATTCACGTTTAATTGATAATTTTTTTACGCGAAATAAAACTATATGACAACTCTCATCAATTGGAAGCGTCTCGATTTATAACGGCACTTTGAATCAAATGTGGTGAATTTTGTATTGTTAAAAGTGGTGAATGTATATGTCAAAAGCAAGGTTGCCATTTGGCTGCTATCCGTTTAGATCTAGCGATTTTTTTTCCATCTAGCTATAAACAAAATAGATAGATAGACTGCATTCTAGCAGCAAGATTTAACTATTTTTAGCTAGTTTTTTTCTTCCTAGCTATTTTTAGTCACTTTTTATTTAAGTTCGTTATAAAAGTGTCCAATTAAGCTTTTTTGCAGCTGGTCTTTGGGTTTATTTCATCAAGCCATACAAATATACATTAATACCAGGCCGCAAGATCATTGTCAGGTGTTTTAGAAAATTTTAAATGTTTAAGATTAAAAGACCTATTTTAATTTTTTCATAATGTGGACATTAAAAATGTTGTTGTGCGCTCCGGTAGGCTAGTTGGTTGGGGGTCCTGTGTTCGGTTCCCACCAGAGGCACTGGTCTGTTTTCACTACAACGCGCAGAAAGCCATAGAAGCTAAAATAATTATTCAATCGATTTATTATTTAGCACACACAATCTGACAAACATGTAAACCCTAATAAAAAAATCGAAAAAATACTTTTTTAAATTTTCCATTACACAATTTTAAAAATCTCAGTGTACAATAGGAGTCGGAGTCATGTGCTCAGTAATTTCTTTATTGTGAATTATGTACACATATTTTAATTGCAACTTCAGTTTTATAAAATTTACAACGGCTAGAACAAAAATTTAACAAATTTAAAAACAATGTTTCGGCAGCAATTCTCACGTAACGTATTTAAATGTTATAGTTTCAACGGAAAAAGATAAGAGCTTTATAAGGGAAACGAAAATTGGGTAGTTTTAAGGAAGTAGACCAGGAGTGCCCAAAAGTTCCTTATGGAAGAGCAAACACCAATACATTTAAAGAAAAACTAATTTTTATTTTATTTATTTATTTTATTTTTTGTTGTAAAAACTAATACATACAAAGAAAAAAGAAAAAAGTATTTCAATGTTTACCAGCAGAGCATACGAAAGTGTTGTTGCTTTGCACTTGCGTGTATACAGTGAAGAACGACAAAAAAACTAATAAGACAAAGTTGTTTGTGTATTTCGTATTGCTAGTGCTGAGCGCTCTATATGTGTATTAAAACACACAGCCTATAGCTAAGTGTTTTTACAAAAACAAATGAGCACCAAGCGCATAGGCCTTGGGCACCCCTGAAGTAGACTATTTAACATTTTTTGATTTTTAAGCAAATAATAAACTTTTTGCGTTTTTCGAGAATTTAGCGATTTCTAGCGATTTTAATTTGGAGTTGGCAACTTTGGTCAAAAATAGTGGTGAATGTTGCCGTATATAGTTTTCGACCGGGGTCTCAGACAACGGCAACATTCACCACTTGCGTTATTCACAAATTTACTAGAGTTGTACTTTTTATAATTATAATGAACGAACCAGTTCAATTGAATAATATGACCTAGTTCACAATTTTTCGCTCTTTTGGTTCATTTGTACTTTTTACTAAAGTGTTTCGTTCTTTTTACTAAAGTGTAATGAAAATCTTAATTAAATTACAGGTGAATATTTTTAGATATGGAAACATCGAACATAGAAGCTTCAGTTTCTTAAGCTTTATATTTCTGACGTAATTTAATTAAATACAAAGAATGCAAAATTGGCTGTGAAAAACGAAAAATTATAAAGAATATAAGTAATATCTTATATATAAATACAAAAATCTAAATACTAATTGTATTGTTTTTTTTTTCAGGCACAATTTGTTGTATTTATTACGACGCAGAATTTGGAAACTTCTCAATACGTTGGACATCGTAAACATATCATGGTTAACTGCATCCATGTATTTATATTCGTTTTTAATTATATTTATTTTAAAAAGTGTTATTTGTTGTTAAACAAATTATTAATTTTAATGAAAATATTATTTGCAATATAATGGAGTATTTTTTATTTACAAAAATAAAAAGTTTATTAAAACTGGTAAACTATTATACAAAAAACAAATTCGGCTTTTTAACATATATATCATCTCGAACATTTACCTTTTGACAAAATGGTCGTTAATTTTATGTATATTACCACGAAACTTTGTAAACTCTATTTTTTGTAAATGATACACATTTTTTTCCCGCGTGTACAGTTATTATTTTTTTCTTCTGACCTTGTCCGATCATTACGGTAACGGTATTTTATCAATAGCGGTATTTTAGTTATTTCGTTAATGATATTTTAATGATAAAGGTATTTTAAGGGTATTGGTGTTTCATTTATATCGGTATCGGTATTTTACGGATAACGACATTTTAATTATTTCGGTAACGGTATTTTAGGGATACAGATAGTCAGTTGAGAGAGTTTAAATCTTGAGCGCTTTGGCCTGCCATCCCTCTTTTTACCTGTTATTTTCATTAGATTTTACGCTTTTAATTGTCTATTAGCCATGTATGGTAACCGATTCGATGCGGTTATATGTAAAGGTAATACGGCATTCAGACTATATAGCAAAACACGTGTTTTGCCAACACAAGTGGAAAAGAATAAAGAACCGTTGGAATAGAACAGATATTAAATACGCGTTTTGGCAAAACACATGTTTTGTCGTATAGTGTGAATGTGGCTAAACGCTATTTATTTTCTTTTCGGTAACGGTATTCTAGGGGTATCAATATTTCAGTTATTTTGGTAAAGGTTTTTTTTTAGCGATAACGTTATTTTAATTGTTTCGGTAACGGTATTTTAGTTATTTCTGTAACGGTATTGCAAGGATGACGGTTTTTCAGTTATTTCGGTAACTGTATTTTTGTTTTGTCGAAACGAGTGTTTCTCATTTGAGTGTGAATGTCATATTAGGTTACCCTATTAATTTCCCTATTATGGCAATACCATTTTATCAAATACACAATCCTTTAACTAAAAATTTCAGTTGGCAATGCTTTTTTGAGAAACAGCTGTGCACATAACTTGTTGCTGATTTATATTAGTAACAATCAGAAAAAATAGTTCTTTTTAAGTGCATTCGTAAAGAAAGTTTTTGCAATTATAAATAATAATTAAATAAAATGCATAAAATATTAGTTACAGGCGGTACGGGCTTAGTGGGTAAAGCATTAGAAGCTGTTATACTTGAAGATAAACCAACAAATGAAGAATGGTTTTTTGCCGGTTCCAAAGATGCCGACTTGAAGTAAGTTGGTTTTTTAATTTTTATAACAATTTAAGGTATTTTTTTGCTAATTTTATTAATATTTTAGAAATCTTGCAGCTACCCAGGCTTTATTTGATAAAGTCAAACCTACGCACGTCATACATTTGGCGGCCATGGTAGGAGGTTTGTTTCACAATATGAATAACAATTTGGACTTTTTGGTAAGTGCCTAAACTGTTGGCTTAAGTGCAGTTTAGCAACATAACTCAGACTTTACTCCGACTAGGGCTTTTTGAGCTGATTTCAAGAAAAGAAAAAACTTTTTGTCGGCCACGCTCCTTTGCGGCTGGACCATGTATTAAAGTTGAAAAAGTCTTCAATTATCTTAAAAGTACAAGGCCGATCACAACAATGTTTACGTCATATGAAAGCTCTTTGAAATATCTTTCCAATGAGCGCTGTAATATGTCTCCTTAAATTAGCCCATTGCAGCCTAGAAGAAAATTTCTCCTTATTTAAATTGTTAGCCAATTCCACAAGCTTTCATTGAAGGTGTAATATGCCAGCATATAACTTGATATGAAGGGTCTTTTGAGAGAACTTGATATGCCACATTTAATTTTTTGGTTTATTTTAGCCTTTTAATGTTGGAAAACATATTTAACATATGACTATTGCAGGACTTTTATACTCTAGGTACGTGTGGTCATTGTTTAAGCTAGACTTCTATCGAAAAATAGTCAATGGAAGTGTAGAAAACAGCGAAAACTAGAAAATAATAAAAGTGGCTTATCAATTTTTTACAATAAGCCCTTCAAATAAAAAATGAATCCCTTCAAATAAATTAAATTTGGACAATATTGATTTTTTTGTGATTTTTGGTTACAATTTTTTACACATTTTTACATTATTGCACTCACACATATATACATATATGCATACACATACACGGAGAAACTGAACTCAGAGAATCCGTTAAACTGCCTGTCACATAGGAGAAAACCCCTGAGCCCGTACAGAGGAAAAACTTTAATTATCGAAGATACTAAGCTGCCTATCACATAGAAGAAACTCCCGGCCGAAGATCGAAAAACACACAGAAAATCTTTCCACAGCCAAGCCGGGCTTTGGCCATAAAAGCCCAAGGCCTTTCTGTGAAAGACACAGTTAAGATTTAATTAATTTTTTTTCGAGTTGTTAAATGTAGATGGCGATGTATACAACACACAAATTGCCAGGTTATAGAAAGCGTTTAATCCGAACGCTTGAAAAACGTATGCACCACAATTGTTGAGAGGGTGCCTAATGGAACATATCTACCGATGGGCGTTAGAAACGCCTTGTAAAAACGAGCCAGAACCAAGCGCTCGATGAAGTAAGTACCCTGATGGTAGATCAGGATTATTATGAACTAACTGTTGGGCATTGAAAAATGCCTACTTACACAGAATACTTCTGTAATAGTGAGAGGTTGTGTTCACAAAAGATAACGTTAACTTCAAAAAATAATTTTTTTAAAAATTTAAAAAGATTAGAAAAATTATAAAAGATTAGAAAAATTATAAAAGATTAGAAAAATTATAAAAGATTGGACATATTCAACTCGTTAATAAAATCAATTAGGTCAAATAAGTCCTCTTTGTTAAATGCCTTTAACAAGTCGAGAAGACACATATATATTTATCAAAAATTTTATGTTTCTTTCGGATATCATATCACAAAAAAATCAACAACTCCACAAGAGTCACACAGGTTGGAGTCATTTCCATTAATCATCCATAAATATTGCTTGTCATAGGCATGACCAGACATTAAACGGTTTATCAACTTAATCTCGCCAGGATCCATTGAGAGCCCCCGGTACCAAGGCCTCTCTGGAATGTCAGAAGAGAAAAAGAACGCCCACTTACTCTTAGAACTCTTCGAGTAAGAAATATTCCATTCCTCTTGCAAAGAATTACGAATTGATCTCTGTGACCAATCCGTCGAATAATCCACATTTATAGGAGCACCATTGTCCAAAGCCAATCTGGCCAATTCATCAGCGCTCTCATTGAAATGAACTCAAATGTGACTTGGAACCCAAGCAAATGTACAAAAAATTTTTATTTTTTTTTGAAATCAGCCTAAAAATTACTATTTGGAATAAAACAAATAAAACAAAAAAATAAAAATCGTAGCTATGTTGCTCAACTACACTTGTTCCAAACTGTTTTAGGATCCTATTTATTTCAATTTAAACTATTCTTACAGCGTATTAATTTACAAATCAATGATAATGTCTTACAAACTGCCTACGAAAAGGGATGCATTAAAGTTGTCTCCTGTTTGAGTACTTGTATATTCCCCGATAAAACCTCATATCCCATTGATGAGACAATGGTACATAATGGTCCACCGCATCCCTCTAACTATGGTTATTCATATGCCAAACGTTTAATTGATATACAAAATCATGCCTATCACGATAAATATGGTTCCATGTTCACTTCGGTCATACCGTGTAATATATTTGGACCACATGACAATTATAAACCCGATGTTAGTCATGTTATACCAGGCATGATCTATAGAATGCACAAACTTATTAACGACAGCGCCGATATTGAGGAATCAAATAAAACATTTACTGTTTATGGTTCTGGCAAACCAATGCGACAATTTATTTATTCTCTGGACTTGGCGAAATTAATGATTTGGGTTTTACGTGACTACAACAGTGTTGAACCCATCATATTGAGTGTTGATGAGGATCAGGAAGTTACCATCTATCAAGTAGCTGAAGCTATTGCAAATTCATTTAATTTTAAAGGTAAATTAGAATGTGATACTACAAAAGCTGATGGACAATATAAGAAAACCGCTTCAAATCAAAAATTACGTTCTCTACTGCCTAATTTTAAATTTTCTAATTTTGAGGAAGCTATCAAGATTTCGGTACAATGGTATATGGATAATTATGAAAAAGCTAGAAATTAAATAAAATCGAGAAAATTTTTAATTTTTGTAAATTTAACACTCAAACATTCCTGGAAATTGTTTAATGTTTTTTGTTTAACTGTTAAAGGGGGTTGAAAACGAAAAAATGTTAACAGTTTGAAATCTTAATACAATCATTAACACAAAAGCCAATAGAAACAAAGGACAATACTCTAAAGTTTTTTACCCATAAATTAGTTTAATTTTAAAAATAACAAATTTTTGTCCATTTTAAGAATATTCAGACGCTTTGTGAATAATTTAGTCCATTTGTTATAAAAAATATGCATTATTGGTGTTTCAGAACAGCATGAATAATAGATGACATTTTGGTGAATTTTCACATTATCGTACATGACCTCCTACCATTATTCTACTTATGAACAGAATAGTGACGAGTATTTGCTAGATTATAAGTTAACGAGTTAACAATAAACAAAAGAACGATATAATAGTGAAATCGCTACGAAAACGATATTTTATTCCAAAAAGATTATGATATCATTTTTGATACAATTGTGTGGCGATAAATATACTTTAAAGTATTTAGTTTTGAAAAAAAACATCAAGAAATTTTCACAAACAGATACAATTTATAAGAAATTGCTTTTTTTGGTCATTTGTACGCCTTTATATCATTCAAGCAAATGCACGATCTTGGCGAGTTATAAATTTCTTTTTAATAAAAGGAATCAAATATATAAATATTTTAAACATTGACATCATTTTAGGTTATTTTCAAACGATTCAACCATAATTTATTGGTAGAGCAACGTTCCAGTTTTGTTTCATATCGCCACCTAAAATCCAAAAAGCCGTAACTGACAAAAAATTCAAAATTTACTTTTTGATCGAGTATGATGGTAACTACAATTTCAATATATTAATTAACCAAAAAGTCGTGTAGTGCAGTTTTTGCCTTTAATGTAATGATTTACACTATTTTACCTGTTCAGTTTTATTTTATTTTCTCGGTATAAATTAATTAGTTTTATAAAATTTTCTCGAAGGTTTTTAAATAGTTAAAATGCGTTTAGTTTTATAAACACTCACAATAAATATAACAAAAAAATACATAGGTTAACTAAAAACCTTTTTAATTACTGCCGAAAAGTAGTATTTTTTTTTTATCTTCAACGGTTGTTTTATTTTTTGTATACATTTTTGTACTGTAGTTACGGCTTTTTGGCTTCAGAAAAATCGACTACAAAAAGCCGTAACTACATTACTTAAATTCTACTATTTTTCCATGAATTTTTTTTCTCAAAAACATATCCGTCTGCTTCTTAAGCATAATTCTAAAATTTTGCATACTAAAACAAAAAAAGCGTAGTTACGGCCTTTTGGATTTTAAGTGACGATATAGTGAAATAATGATTAGTTTATTTACATATCTTGAGATCTTTTTAAAATTTTCATCTAAAATTATGAATTAAAATTAATATGCATATAAATAAATATCGTTTACGATGACGACTTTGCTATCGTTATTCCCGAGAGTTTCGATAGCGAAAACTGTATCATAATAGCTTTGAAAAACGATATCTTGGGAAAGGTACAATTTAGAACAAAAATTTATCGTTTTCGTATCACAAGTGATTATTATTTATAATAATAAATATCACCTACCAATAAACCAAATGATATCGTTACAATATCGAAACGATATCACCTAGGTGATATTTATTATCATATATGATAATCAATTGTGATACGAAAACGATAGATTGTTTGTTCTAAAATATACCTTTGGATTGAAAGTTATCCCTCCCCCTGTAACCGCTCCTGCATTAAGAAAGGTACATTTTAGAACAAACAAGCTATCGTTTTCGTTATCGAAATTTCCTGGAATAATAGTAGTAAAATCGCCAAAGTTTAGTCTTTTATCGAAATGTTATCGTTATTCCAGGTGATAACGACATCGAAAATGATATCGCTAATGATATCATAATCTTTTATAAAAATAACAAAATTTCCTAAAATTAAAAAAAAAAAAACCTTAAAACCACCCAATATTTCACTATAACTTGATTTTATATAAAAAATAATTTGCGTAACAATTTTGCAATAAGTATTTTAAAATATATCGTCATAAATACGGAAAAAATGCAAATTTTCTTAAAATTTTCGCAAACAAACTGCGGCTACAAAGTCAGTACTCACCATTAAAAAAATTGCTGTACCAAATCTTCGAAATACAAAAAGACTGTATTTGCTTGAATGAAAAAAGAAAAAACTTCTAATTGCTTATACATTTTTATTTGTTTGTAACAATTTCTTGAAGTTTTTTTCAAAACTAAATATTTTGCGGTACAGTGGGAGGGAGCACTCGTGAGTATATGTAAGTACTTTTTACACCTAAATATTCAGGCCGAAAAATATTTTACACTAGAACTAAAGTATACTCTTCTAAAGGTACGCTCAATCCAAATCTGGTCTCATAATCACTCTCCGACATCTGGCGTTTGAGCTATATTGACGGGACAAGTGTTGTCTATGATCAAAATGCTCCGATTTTTCACTTTCCTAATAAAATATTTTTCATAATACTTGTAACGGCAGCTGAACACATTGCTCTCATCCTTTTTTCAGTTTTTGAATTTTTAATATAACTTTAGTTCTAGTGTCAAATATTTTTCGTCCTGAATCTTTAGGTGTAAAAAGTACTTACATGTAATAACGAGTGCTTCCCGCTTCTCCCCACTTTATATCGCCCACTAATCGCCCAATATTCCTGGAATATAATTTCGTTTTCGTATAGATAAAGTGATAGCGTTTTCGCTATCATATCGTTCTTTGGTTTATTGGGTATGTAAATATTTTTTACACAACCGTTACAAAGTAAGAAATATAATAAATAACTTTAGGAATTAGTTTAATTTCCAATTATACATCGGGTTTATTGTGCTTTTCAACGATGTTTCAAAATAATGGCTAATTTAAATACACACTTTTCATTCGCACTTCCTGACACTTTTATTAACTCCATGGACTTGAGGCACATATTGCATATATGAAAACTCTTCTTAAAATTTTATAACTAAAACTATAACGTTGAATTTTGGCATGAAAAAGTTTCCTAACAACCAGCCAATTTGCGTCGCAGCAAATTTCTTCAGCATTTAATTCTTATTTTTTAGTAAAACTTTCATTTGCCCCAGATTTAATTTACAACACGTTTTTTTGTTTTACATTGATTAACCTTCTCCCTTTCACAAATCTATTAAAAATTTACTATTCAACCGAAACATTGTCCACATCCAATTTCCGTCATTTTTATGATTTTTGCTGCCAAAAAAAGGATAAAATTTTAAGGCCGCAAATAATAATACTGTAATCAATATTATACATCAGAGAATATAAAAAAATTTAAATTTTATCCCTAGCGATTATAGCTTTTGCACAATCCGCATTTGAAAATGGTAAATTTTTTTCGTTTCCACCCTTTATTTAGTGTTTTTATAAAAAGAAAATATCTATATCCTGCTGTTATTAAGGATTAAATAAATTACTATGCATACTTCGAAAATTTAAAACTTTTATTTATACCCAGCAAAAAATATTTTCGATTTGGTAAGCAGTAACTTCTTTTTAGTCCTTCCAATGAAGCGCTTTGCCGTCATGCATGCAATGAAGCAATTTTGGAAGGCATTATATTGTGCTTCCCTGAAGGCATTCTTTTAAAGCAGTAAAGATGGCATGAAAAGAAGCAGTGAAGAAGGCATGCAATGAAGCAGTAAAGAAGGCCTTTTATGAAGCAGTTCTGGAAGGCATTATATTGTGCTTCCCTGAAGGCATTTTTTTGAAGCAGTAAAAAAGGCATGAAAATAAGCAGTGAAGAAGGCATGCAATGAAGCAGTAAAGAAGGCCTTCTATGAAGCAATTCTGGAATGCATTATATTGTGCTTCCCTGAAGGAAGAATCGCTTCTTGAAGCTTTTCTGGAAGCACTTCGGGAACCTCTTCTGGAAGCTCTTCCGGAAGCGCTTCTTAGATCACATGATAGAAGCGCTTCTCACCTGCTTAAAAGAGACCTACCAAGTGGGACATCGCGAACAAAAATCATGCCTTCTATAAGGCCTTCAGCAAGCGCTTCGGGTTCAAAGAAGGCCTTCCACAAGCGCTTCTTGGAAGCACTATTTTTTGCTGGGTAGGCAAATTTTTAGTCCTTTATTTCATTAAACTGGTGCAGCTTTCTTTGCAATGTGAATAAAAAATTTCTTAAAATTTGTGAAAAAGCTTTATAGTTTTAATGAAACTGTTTTAAATTAAACTTTTTCTTTAATCGCATGAAATTTTTAATAAATAAAATGAAAATTTTCATTAAATTTTTTATCAAAAACTACATTAATTTAATCAAAATAAAAATCGACGAGTTCCAGTGACATTTCATAAATCAAATGCAAAAACTCATTGATATCATGCAGAGAATTCTGTCAGTGTAGATCTAACAAAATTAATATGAAGATGACATTAAGAGGTTTTCATACAAAACGTGCTTTTAAAAGATAAATAATCTTAAGGTGGCACGCGACTTATTTTCACAAAGCAAAATTGTCTTTTTGTGGCACGCAAAGAAAAAGTCTTGCCAACTGTGACCTAAAGTATGATTTTTAGAAAAGTACACGGGTGACTATGATTACGGTCCAATACGAGGGCGGATCAATAAGTCCGTGACTTTTCAAACTTCCCTCGTAGTTATATGAAATGTAACACTGCTCCCATCAAGTACCACCTGTTAATAAACTACTGTCAAATTTTGAGCAAGTCCCGTCATTTACTTTGCGTTTAACAGCTGTTCAAAACATACAACCTCGTGGATTTTTTCAAAAATGGAAGAAAGTAAATTTCGAGTGCTCATTAAACATTATTTTTTGCGTAAAAAAACGTCAATCAAACCAAGAAAAAGCTTGATAAATATGGGGATTCTGTACAATCGATTTCAATGGTAACAAAGTGTTTTACTGACTTTCGTTTTGGTCGCACAAGTAAAAATGACGCGGAACGTTCTGGACGTCTAATTGAGGTCAATACACCCGAAAGTGTCGAAAAAATCCACGAAATGGTGTTGGCCGATCGAAGGGTAAAAGTGCTTGAGCTTGTTAATGCCATAGGCATTTCATATGACAGTGTGGTTTCGATTTTAAATGATCAGTTGGGTTTAAGAAAGCTGTCTGCAAGACGGGTGCCGCGTTTGCCCTCAATTGACCATAAACGTAATCGTGGCCAATAAGGTGATGGCAACAGTTTTTTGGGATGCACGCTGGATAATCCACATCGATTACCTTCAAAAGGGAAAAACAATAAAGGGCGAACTTATTGGACCGATTTAACGAGGATTAAAAAAAAAACGATCCCATATGGCCGACAAATGCCTATTTTGTGGACCTCGAAAAATCCTATTTTTTGGAAGGGATACAAAAATTGGAGAAACGTTGGACTAAGTGTATTGAGCTAAAACGAGATTATGTTGAAAAATAAATATTTTTTTTGCAAAAAATACTGTGTTTCATTCAAAAAGTCACGGACTTTAAAACAATTGCAAAAAATTTGAAATAAAATAAATCGGCGGTAAATTTATAAAAATTGAAAGTGAGAAAATTCTCGTCAACATAAAGGCTGATTTTTAATTTTGAAAACGATGATCGTCTAAACGATTCGATTAGTCGATATCATTTTCCGATAGCTTTCTTAACACTCATCACTGTCGTATCGTTTCGAACATCGTTTCGATGACGATAATGAAACAGCTGATAGGTTTGGACGTTTTGTCAAAAACGAAATATTTTTTTCTTGAGTGAGTTGTATATTTAAAAATTTTTTTTTGTGAAAATATGCTTTTTTAAAAATCGAGAAAATTTTCAAAAACTGGTAGCAACCCTTAAATTTTTTTCGAAAATTTTGAAAAACATAGAGATTTTTTTTTTTTGGAGTAAATCTTAAGGGGGGACATTACATTCGCGGCAGAGAAAACAGACCTTTTTTTTAAAATTCATAACTCAGTTAAAAACAAACATTTTTCCAAAATTTTTATTATTGTAGAGAATTGAACATATTACAAGAAAAAAAATTCAAAAAAATATATTTTTCACTCCAACATGGTTTTATAGAGCTCCAAACTGGCGGGAGAGAAAAAAACGGGGCCTCGTGGTTGCAGCGCTGGGAGTCGCAAAAATTGTCCGATCTGGAAAAAAATGACTTTTTTAAATCTTAACAAAATTGGTTATCGTATGACACGAGCTTTTTTTTAAAATTTTTTTTCAATTGTTGGTGATGTTCCAAATTTGAAAGTGTGTTTTTTCGAAAAAATATTGACTTTAAAAATTCATAAAAAATCCAAAAAAATTAAAAAAAAGCTCGTGTCATACGATTTTATTTATTGTTGATTTCCTGCACAACAAGACTAAGCTTTTAATTATAGTACAGGATTTTATATGTGTATATAAATATTTGCCAGATTTAATTGAATTAAATTAAACTAAAGATTTAATACATATAATTAACATTTATAATAAGAATACAAATTTAAAGATAAAAAAAAATAAATATATAAAATTTAAATAAACAAAATAAAATGAATTAAATTAAGCAAAATATTTAAAAAGATCATTCCTAAAAGACATTGCGTTGCTGTTTGTTTGTTGGTTATATGGAAGAGCATTCCAAAGACGAATAGAGTTAATGAAAAATTGCCATTCAGAAACCAGGCTTCGAAATTTCGGAATAATGATCCTTTTACCCCTTGAAGATCTAGCAAATCTTATTTTCTCAAATAGGTATTTCAGCGTTTCGGTAAAAATTACTTTATGCAAAAACAAAAGAACCCTTATCTTAAGAAGGCTTTCGAAAGAAACACCATAGAGTGTCTTCGAAAATGTTGAAACTTGGTCACGCTTATTGAGTCCATGAATATATCTTATAATGTTATTATATAAGACTTTAAGTTTTTTCGTACTAGCGGAATCACAATAAGAAAACAACTCGCATCCGTGTGTAAGGCTTGGAATCAAGTAAGCTTTAGCAAGAAGTATTCTTACATTCAACGGTGTAAAGTATTGGATGGATCACAGAGTTCTGAGTTTTATATAAATTTGTCCCACCAGTGTATTAATATGGCTTGACCAAGTTAGGTTGCTGTTAAAAACTAATCCTAGATTTTTTTGCTGTTTGTACGATGTCAATTTTCTCGTTGTTTATTACGATATCCTTTTCGATTAGAGGTGTTACAGTTTTTTTGTGAATCACCAGACATTTTGATTTTCGTGGATTTAAGCACAGACCATTTTGAGATGCCCAGCGATGAATGTTGCTTAGGTCGTAATTGAGTTTGTCAACATTTTCATTGATTGATTTTGATGGACTACTAAGGTACAATTGTACGTCATCTGCATACATGTGGACACTGCAGTGAGATAAATGCTGAGGGAGATCATTAGCGTAAATTGAAAAAAGTATTGGCCCTAAAATTGATCCTTGTGGTACACCTCTAGATAGTGATAATGGATTAGACATTTTGTTGTTTATGAATACTGATTGAATTCGACCAGTGAGGTATGATGATATTAGTTGTGTTGATGTAGACGAAAAGTTAAACAGAGATCTTAGCTTTGAACATAAAATTTGGTGGTTAACTGTATCAAAAGCTTTAGAGTGATCAAGTAGGACTAAAAAGTTAATTTTACCGTTATCAAGTTCTCGCCGTATATTCTCCGAAACATCAATGAGAGCAGTTCCGCAGCTGTGATTTGTACGAAAACCTGACTGTTTGTCACATAATAATTGATTTTCATAAATGTAAGTACTTATTTGGCGGTGCAAGATCTTTTCCAATACTTTTGACAGAAAGCTATGAATAGCAATTGGTCGATACTCGGTGTTCGATTTTGGAATTGGAATTATTTTTGCGTGCTTCCATTTTGTAGGAAAATAACTTGTAGTGATGATAGTGTTGAATAGATGGGTTATATAAGGCAACAGAACTGGTAAAATTACTTTAATGAATTTGGGATGAAGATTATCATATCCAACAGCATTGGCTTTTATTTGTATACTGATAGTGAAAACATCAAGCTGGGTAACACAGGAAAACTCGAACATATTGTTGTTGTTAGGGTGAGTTGTATTGTTGACGAGTGGTATATTGTTAGTTGTTACAATGGGAATATTGGTAAAAATTTTGTTGAGGTCATCAGCATCAATAGAGGAGGTTGTATTTTTAACAGGATCACCAATTCCAATGTCCTTAATGGTTTTCCAAGTCCGTTTTAAATCAAGAGCAGAACCAAAACGCTTGGAGTAATAATCAGACTTTGCGATTCTTATTTGATTATTGACTTCCTTCCTCGCAGAGCGAAACTCAGCTTTTATAACTGCTGTCTTAAAACGTTTCCACCGGAAGTACGCTAAATCCCTACGTTTAATTGAATGGTGAATAGTAGAATTGAACCACGGGTTAGTTTTTGGTCTAATAGTTTTTGTTTTCAATGGTACTGTTTCATCATACAGTTGTAGAATATTATGTTCAAGAAAGGATAGTTTCTCATCAACAGTTGTCATGTTGTAGATATTATTCCAATTTATCTGTAATTCATTTTCATTTAAAAGGCTGTAATTTAGGTTTTTGAAGTCACGAAAGGAAAAGGATTGATCCTTTTCTTCTAACAAAAAGTCGTATGCTGCAAATACCAAATCATGCTTGGAAAAACATGAAGCGGAAATTTGATTATAAAGCAGAACCTTCGATGTGTCTCCCACGAAAATAAGATCTAGAAGTGTGCTATTGGTTTTAGTAAAGTGAGTAGCTGCGGTAGTATTAGTCGGTGTGAGTCCTATCGATTCCATACTATCTCTAAACGAAGTTTCCGTTAAGAGGTTAGAATTAAAGTCTCCTGCTATTAAAATATTGTATGGCATAATTAAGGTTTCAGTTTTCATAACAAAATTTGTATAAACAATAGAGCTGTTTGGTCTATATACACAGTCAACTAACATTTTTCTTCCAAAAGATGAGATTTCAAGAAAGATATGTTCGATTATATCATTGTCATCCGTTTTACTGAAGAATTTACAAGTAATATTGTCTTTGACATATATGGCAACACCACCACCACCTCCAACCAGTCTATCAGATCTAAATATTTTATATACATGTGTATGATTCGATAGCGAATCAAGTTTAAAAAAATACAAAAAAAAAAATCGTCAAAAAATGAACCCCTTAGTGCTACCAACCAGTACGAAAAACATGGTTTCGAGATAAAAGCGTTCAAAGTTTGTGAACAAAGAAAAAAAAGGTTACCTTCAATCTGCCATGCCTGCTTCGTACTGTATGCCTTCGTTATCTTGTGTTGTGCTGTTTCTTACAGCTTTTTGCAATCGTTTAGCAATTCACTTTGGCGCATTAAGGTAGCAAGTAAAACAAGTATATACCAGCTGCCGTACATAGGTAGCGCGAAAATTAAAAATGCACTCTCACTAATCCAGCTGTAACTTTTACACCCGTAGGAATTTTTCCATGACATTTTTTTTTTAGAATCTTAATAATATTTACTAAAATACAAAATTATAAAAAAAGTCGATTTCAAAAAACGGCCAATGTCATGTCCCCCCTTAATATAATGTCCCGTCAAAAATTCGAAGTTTTTTTAAAACTTATAGTCATCCAAATTAACGCATTTCCCTTAATTCCATTAAATAAAATTAATACATTTTAAAATATTCTTTATTAAAAAAAAAAAATTAAATTAGAAACTTAATTAGAAAGTTTACTTTTATACAACATTCTCAATAAGACATAAATAATTATACAATGTTTGTTTTTTTTTATTTTTATAAAATTTTCTTTTGTTTTTATGATTTTATGAATATTTTTTGTTTAAATTAAAAACAAAATAAAATAATAATAAGTAGAAGAAATACACAAGTAGCGCTCATTTTTTTTTAAATAATAGAATTAAAAAAAAATATAAGAGACCTTAAACTATGCACAAATAATAATCTCAATTTTCAACAATATGAGTTAAAGTTTTTTTTTATTTTTTTTATCTAAATAAATTTATTTTAATTTTAAATGAAAGATCAAAAAAAAAATAAAAATTATCGGCATAAGGCTTAATTACTTGAGCGGTTACGTTTCGTAAACGGACTGTTGTAACTCTATACAATGTGCAGAATTTACTTACGCTTAGTATGTAAAACAGAGACAACATATTGTATGTAGGTACTATTTTTACACACTCTATGTAGTTACAGTCCGTTTACGAAACGTATTCGCTCGAGTAATGAAGCCTTTAACTTAAAATAACAATTAAAAAAACGTTTTGTAACTAAAAAGAAAAAAATTGAAATTAATAGATTGAAAAAAAAATAAAACAAGATCTAAAGGCAGGATTGTGTAACATTTTAATGGTTCTAAATAGATGAGTTTTAGATTATAAAGATTAGATAAATAGTTTTATGCGTGTTTTTTTTGATTTATTCGTTTTTTTTTTATGAATGAAATATTAAATAATTTAGCTGTGAGTTTTTTTTTTGTGTGTGTTTTGAGTGAGTGAGAAGAAATCAGGGAAAATTAAGTTCTAAGATCTGGATTTGTTTTGTTTTTGTTTAGCACTTAACAATTTTCAGACTGATTTTGGAATTTTGTTTAATATCAATTAGTAAAGATTTTAAACAACTTTTTTATTGAATTTTACACTCTCAATAGAAGAGGTTTACTTCTTTCCAAAAATTGTGCATTCACCCAGGCAACATCGGGCTTAATGAAGCGTACAGCTTGACCTTCGCCGCAAGCATTTTCCACACCGTAAATACCCTTGAGTAGTACACTGGAGCCGGAACCGCAGGCCAAAGCACTGCCAGAATCAAATTGACAAGCATCAAAGTCTGTAGTACTGCAAACACCGCTAGAATCAGCACCACAATCACTGCGTGAAACAGGACTGGTTTTGGTAACATGCATAATGGCGCCTTCTTCATGAACTAAACAAAAAAAAAAAGTGAAATAAATTAAATAAATTCTAGCTTTCTCTTAAATGTTTCCTCAACTTACTGCTCAAAGCTTGCTTGCCCCAACCAGTGGTGACACATGTTTCTGAGGGACTAGGATCCTTGTCACTAATGCAAATAGGTTGAATGTGTGAAGCGAATTGTAAACGTTCTTTCAAATGCATAACAGCCATATCATTGGATCCGGTACTGGCATCATAACTAGGATGAATGGCTACATTCTTAACATTAGTCAATTGGAAGTTTAAGGGTTCACTGGTACTACCCAATTCCCATTCTCCAGCCTTTACGCGCAGATCATTAATAGGAACACTAGGGAAAATAATAAAGGAAATGATTTAAAAATTAATAGTGTTTATAATTTTTAGAGAAAAACGTTTATTCTTCTTCTTAACCTCAACATTTCTAAACAAAATATTTAGTAAAAAATTTGTTGATTTAGTGGATTTTTATCTTATAAAAACTTACTTTTGTACGCATGCAGCTGTAGTCAAGACAACACCATCACCAATAATGGCACCACCGCACAATAATGTCTTAGAGGATTCCTTAAGGACCATAGCTTGCCATGGGATTTCAGCGAAGTTGGCATCAATATCCTTAACACCTTGAGGTTTGGTATTCTAAAGGAAAAATAAAAAAAAGAGGAAAAAGGTTGTTTACAGCTTTGTCTAAATCTTGAGACTTCCACTTAAAATGAGATTTCATTAAAAATCATGTTTAAAATTTCGACATTTTCATCTAATGAAAAACTGCATTTCCATTTGACACCGAAACTAGATTTCGATCATATGCGAACTAGATTTCAAAATCTAGGCTAAAATGGATTTCGGGGTAATGTAAATGCAGCTTAACCCTAGAAAGTCATTCTTATTTTTGTTGTGTAAAGATCATACGTCTTGCGTAGTCGATTCAACGAAGAATGACCTTCCAGGGTTAAGAGACTTACAGAATACAATACTTCGTTTATCTCCAATGGAAGAATTTGTATATAAAAAAGTGGCAACATTGGTTAACAGCTGATTAATACCTCATTTATATTACAGCCAAAAACTAGAATTTTTTAAAAACTTTTAGTTTTTGAAAAAATTTGTATGGAATTTGATGACATGTAAATACAAGTAGTTTTCAAAAACTACTAGTTAGTACTAATGTAGTATAAAAAACTTAAAAAACCTATCATAAAATGATATCGTATTTATACCTCATTTATACTACGAACATAAACTAGTAGTTTTTAAAAACTTTTAGTTTTTGGTTAAGAATTTATAATGAAGTAAATACAATTAGTTTTCAAAAAGCTACTAGCTTTTGGTTGTATTTAAATCCGGTTTCAAATCCACCATTGACAACCAAACACGATTTTGATTTGACAACCACATTATTTTGTAAACCAAAACAAAAAATAAATAAAAAAAGTTATTAAACTTCAATATATTTCTTGAAAGTTACTAATTCACTAGCGGAATAACTTTTATGAATGAAACAATGTTAATATTATTTAGAAAAGTGATTTTAAAAAGGCATACCTATTTGGAAGCTCAATATTTCCTCACATTGTTCATCGAACTATACCAATGCAAAGATTTTCTTAGCAAAAGAAACTATCGATGCATTTAAAATTCCTATTAACAAGAAACTTTATTCGATTTCGGGGTTAGCTCTAATAAATAATTTTCCTAAATTAAGGGACAATTGAAACGTTATCCATCTCTGTCCATCCAAATGTAATATTTCCGAGTATAGTGTACTACTCCTAAGATATTCCTCCAAGCTCGTTAAAAGTGTTCTTGTGGACCTCAACGTAAATAAGTTAGCGGTGCTGGATGGTATGCCAGCACTGGTTTTGAAACAGTGCTATTCAACATTGTCCGTTCATTGGCTAATATTTCTAGCTCATCCTACCGTGCATATGTCTTCTCCTCATTTTGGAGGGCTGCCAATGTTCAGCTAATCCCTAAAACGGGTGCGTCTAATAAAAATGAAAATTTACGCTCTTGAAGGTGATGGAGGCGAAAAACCATCTTGTTAGTTATCTTGAATAAAATTCACTTATTAGTGATCGACAGTATGACTTTCGTAGAAGCCTTTAAGCATCGAATAAGTTTAAGCTGAATTTAGGGGTGCCGCAAGGCTCTGTTCGTTCTCACTCATTTTTTCTTATCTTTATTAATGATCTTATTTGTCGAACTTTGAACCCTATCTACTCTTTCGCAGATGATATCAACATTTGTCATTAATTTCCTTCGATCGTAGGTCAAGACTTGTGGAGGTTGGGCAGAAGGCAGATTATGAATGACTCATTTAATCAGGACCTAACTACAGTATTTGAGTGGGGTTGTGTAAATCGGGTCAATTTAATGCGCGCAAGACCCAATGTTGTATGTTGTTCCATAGGGCGGTGGGGCCAAAACTGAGTGGTATAAATATTGAGAAATCAGATACTCTAGATGTTCTGGGCATGAAAATTGATGTTCGTTGGAATAAGCATGTTTTTCAAGTGTCGAAATAATCTTTCAATTGCCTTGATTTTTAAAGTCGGTGTAAGAACTACTTCAAACCGACTAAAGATTAAATACAACTCGCTTATAAGGGCAGGAGCTTCTAAGTCTGTTTTGAATTGTGTTCAAAGGAGGACGTTGGCGCTCGTCAATGGCAATAGAGGGTATCCAACTCGTTTGACTGATTGGAGCATTTTCGGAATGTGGGCTGTGTAACACTGTCTTATCGATACTATCGTGGGAGGCGTTGTACCGAGATTAGTGAACTTATACCGGAGGACGAGTTTTCGTTCTCCACATTCGCTTACAGGGAAAATTCATGTATCAATCGAACTTGTCGTATATTGAATAAACTTAAAGCGGAGGTGTTCCCTGAGAATTACAATGTTTATAAGTCTAATGTCCATGAACACTACTCCTTCTTTCCTCCTCCTCATAACCTATTTTCCTGCACTGTATATGTAATGGGTATCCCCTGAGTGTTTGTTAAATGCAAAAATAGACATTCCTATAAAATCACTTTTCTTAACATAATTAACTTTGGTCTATATTTTTTTCTATATTTAGCAGTTTCTATATACAGTTTCCTATACTCTATAAAGCGCTTCATTCGTTAAATTACAATGAAACTATACATTGGATACAATGATAATAGTTCTACGAAGCATATTTACCATAGCTATCGTACTCCTCTTTTTTATACACATTCAAATATGGTCTGTATAGGCATAGGACGTATGTCCAACACACACTCATATGTTACGTCAACTGACAGCAAAAGTCAAAGAGTTCAATATATATGTAATCTATGCTATGAAGTTCTTCACCAATATTCACTTTAATGATTTAATTTATAAACTATGTAAAGATCTTAATAAACTGAATTTGAAGGAAACTGTTTTTCAGACTCACCTTATTTCTTTGAGCACATACACCAGCCAAATTAACGGGCCAAGGATCAACATAGTTGGAATCACGACAACATTTACCAGCAGCTCCAGATTCTTCAATAATACAATCAGTTAAAGGTACACGGAAGGGATTAATTTCCACCGGAGAATCACTGATCACACCAATTGAACTGCAATAGTTTTCAGGAGTACAAAGCAAAGCCGAGGCACATTTTGCTGGTGTAAATGGAGCAGGTTGTTGAGGTTGTTGTTGCTGGGGTTGATTGTTATTGAATTTGGATGGTGGGAAAATTTGTGGAGACAATTGATCTTCACCACGCATGGGTTTGGGTTGGAAAACTTGATTTTGTTGATTCGTTGACTGAACATCACGATCTCCATTAACTTCATTGTATTTAGGTTGGGAAGGATTGACGGGAGGCAAGTATTTAGGAGGAGTGGTCGAGGGAATTCTACGTGGAGGTTGTGTAGGTTGGGGTTGTGGTCTATAAGGAGTTTGAGGTTGTCTTACAGGAGTTTGGGGTTGAGGAGGAAGATATTGTGGTCTAGCTGGTTGCTGGGGAATGGTTTGTGGAGCAGATGGTTGATATTGTGGCCTAGCGGGTTGAACTGGAGTAGTTTGGGGAGCAGCAGGTTGATATTGTGGTCTAGCGGGTTGAACTGGAGTAGTTTGAGGAGCAGCTGGTTGATATTGTGGTCTAGCAGGTTGCGCTTGAGTAGGCTGGGGAGGAAGATATTGTGGTCTAGCTGGAGTAACCTGGGGATTAGGTGTATAACTTGGACGTTCCGGCTGTTGAGGTTGTTGTGGCTGTTGAGGTTGTTGTGGTTGTTGCGGTCTACGTCCTGGTGTTACTGGTTTTGGTGGCAAATAGTTATTATTAACTGGAGTTGTTGGCTCATATGGACCTGTCTGAGGATAGGTAAATGGACTAGGTGGTGTTTTCAATACATAACCCTCTTGCGTTAACATAGTCGAGGGTATACCACAACATACACTGGGTTCAAAACATTTTTTCGTCTGAAAGAAAGAAAAAAGAACAATATTAATATAAAACCAAAATGTTAATTATATAGAAAATGTTGCTATTGTTGTTGTTAACACTTCATTAATTATATTGTACTCGTTTATTGTTGTTAATGAAACCTTTAATTAAAAATAATTTTTAGCTACTGAATTCTCGTTTTTTTTTTATTTTTGTATTGTCTTTAGCTACAAAAGAAATACGAAAAATGAAGATGAATTAAATTATTCAAAAAAAAAAAAACTGTTGATTTATGCGCATATTTAACCTAAAGTTTTGCGTTCAAATAATGATTAAATTATGACGTTAACTATGACCGAATAAGAACCATTAGCATGTCATTATTCATTACACTGGTTACCCATGGTGTTCTATGACTAATTAAAGATCTAAACAGAAAAACATGTATCAATAACTTGTGGTATGGACAACACCATTCAATACCTGAATATTGTACAATAGACAGTGGTTTTTAAAGTAGAAAATGTTTTCAACTAAAGTCAATTGAAAACATTCCAACAGAAAACTCTTTAATCATTTTGGATTTTTTTTTTGGAAAATAAAACTGAAACAAATAGCTTCTCTCTAAAATGTAAAAGTGGAGCATAAATGTCTTATACATGCAAGAGATGATGTTAAAATATTCCCTGAGGATAATATTGTTCGTCCTTTATGTATAGTAAAATAACATTTAAAAATGGCCTGCTCAAACTTTCTGTTTAAATGAACACATTATGGTTATTCAGTTTTTGTTTAGAAACTGGAAAGACTATGACATGATACCGAATTAAAAAGTACCAAAAAGTTTACGATTTTTTTTTACCCTATTCCATCTTCTTAATTCCGGAGGTGGACGGAAAAATGAGATAGGTTGTTTTTAGATTTACAAATGATCAAAATTTCATAAAAACTGCAGGGGTTAGCTGGGAATTCTTTTACTGATAATTATTATTGAAGATCTATCATGATCCCACATTGCCCCTCATTATGGCATTGTAATTAAAATCCTCAGATTTCGATGAAATATGAATTTTTGATAGAGACATTAAAGTTAGACCTGTCCTATTTTGACATATCTTGTGTGAATTATAGAGTTAGATAGCTCATGCAGCCTGAAGGTTGAAACTGCTAAATTAAGACTTCTAATGAAGGAAGTTATCTTTCCCGATGTAAGTTACCAAATACACCTTGGATTCACTAACTCTGCTTTATAGACGGACACTCACACAAAATGTGCCGAAAAGTCTCATCCTGTAGTTCGCAAAACTTGCAGACCCTGCTCAATGAATGATAAAGTATGATACCTAGGTTATCTATGTCCAACAAGGTTTCCTTTTAACAATCTGAGATCCCTCATATTAAATGATAGTAGGTTAAGTTACGTTTACAGGATAAAGCGAAATTTCTTTCACCATTCATGATAATCCATAGGAAGTAATACACATATCGCTCATTTACTGCAATAACGTCATAACTCAAAAATTTTGATTTTGTAGAAAACGAGTTTAAAGTTTTCAATTTACTCCCACCTTGAAGATAAAAGTAACGACATAATTTCTCTCAAGAGGTAAATATACAAGTAGTACACAATATGATATGTGATATAACGAATAATTCTGCGTCATTAACTCAAAAATCATTTTTTTTGAGTTATGACGTTCTTGCAATAAATGAGCGATATGTGCTGCATGTTGTGCGCAATATTTGGCAATTATTGGTCGCCATTTTTTATTTCCTAAGTCGTATTGTTATATGGGCAAAAAGACGAAACAGATTAATCTTTGATTCCATCTTATATCAAAATTTAATCGAAATTGGTAATGTTATTCTAAATATTTTTGAAGTTAGAACTTTGGCTTAAAAGCTTTTAAAAAAATATCTTGAAAATAATATGCCTGTTTTTTACACTGTAGTAAAAACTAGAGTTATGGTGTA
>JAEKOY010000501.1:0-25000 GCA_021234595.1 Delia radicum
GCAATTCTTGAGTTTATAGAAGAGAGAGGGAAAGAGAATGATAGGGGATACAGACTTGCCCGTACTCCAATTCCGTTTTGTTTTGTCATCCGCAATTTTCAACACTGCAGGTTGATATACGAAAATTGCTGAAACAAACTCTTCCTGTGTGAACACAAAAGCAATTTCAAAGGAGAATTGAAGAAAAATTGCGCAATTATAATTGCCGTGTGTGAACCAGGACTTTTTGAAGAAAGTGTTTTTTTATTATTCACTATAAACAGTGATGCCAATGCTATTGAAGCGAAACGCGCAGTCAGACCACTAAAATAGCGCTAGATGGTAAATTTTTATCAAAATGTCTACTTTATTAACTTATGTTTACAAAGCAGCGCAAAACAGCACTATTTTCTGAATAAATAACTGAATTTTATTCTTATTGGTTTGAAAATTATGAAGTTTTTATATAGATTTTATGTTTCCTCAGTGGAAATTAAAACAAAAATCACGTGTAATAAAACTGTTCAACTCTTTTGGAAGGTAATTATCAGAGAAGACAACAAATATTAAAATAAAAACAAGTTTGATATAATTTTTATTAAAAATAAAAATTATGTTTTTTTTTTCCTTTTTTCCGACCTTTAATTGTGCAATTTTTAATAAAATAAAAACTTCAAAACTTAAAAAATTATCGAAAAATTGCAACAATAACAAAAAAAAATTTTGCAGCAACCTTTTTATTCAAAAAAAGATTTATTTAAAACCATTTATATGATATTTTTCTTATTTCGAGTAACCGAGAACAAATACCTGAAAACGCCATAACATGGCAAATTTGTCTTCTCTGTTAATTATAACAAAAAATATTAAATTATTACAAAATTTATGAAGTGTAATATTTTTGTCCTAAAAACATAAAATTTTGCAAAAATTGTACTAAAGTTAAACGCTAAAAGAGCTAAATAAAACAGCGAAAAGCGCTAACCTAGCACCTTTTTTATAAAATGCGCTAACAGAAAATAATGCGAGTTCTGGGTAGCAGAAAAGCGCTAATTCTAGCACGAAAATTGCTAAATTGACATTGTTGTGCTTTACATATTAAACAATGGTATTGAAATTTCCTAAATTACAATTTTAATATTATTTTTTTCTTTAAATTTATGGTACCTCACCCTGTTTTACAACTTAATTTTTTAATTTCATTTTTTTTTTGTAATAATACTAAATTTATTTTACACTAATACACACACTCACTACATTTAATATAATTTGTTTTTTTGTGGTTTGTTATAATTATAATAATATATAAATTATAATTTAATTTATACTAACATAAAATTTTATGATTTTTTTAATTTATTTTGTTTTGTTTTTTTTTTTTAATCATTAGTAACAATACAACCAACACACCCTGTATGCCAAACCCAAGAAAATTAATGTGTTTCTTTTTTTTATTTTATGTTTTTTCTAACTTAATGTCTGCTTTAAAAAAATTTTAAGTGATAAATGAGAGTTATGCTTTTAAAGCTATCTCTTACTAATTCTTGAGCTCTCTTAAATACTTACACAATTTTATTTTCGCTGTCATACTCTTAAACTCGCAGAGTTTCATGTTTGTTTGTTTTGTTTGTCTATACATCTATCTCTTTCGTTTTCACTTTGTTTTCTCTTTCTCTCTTTCTTTACATATTTAACAACTAATTTCCGAATGTTTGTCCTTATAACGTTCGGCATAACCTTGTATAGTGAAGGGTGGAGCATTTGCTCCATTACCACCCACTACTCCTATGCCACCGTTCAGTTTATTAACATTTAAACCATTACTACCCTTATGTATAATGCTACCATTTAGTTTTTCTGTTCCCATCATTATGTTGCCACCACTGCTGCTGTTATTGTTGGTGTTTGAGGGGTCACCCTTTAGATTGCCCACCGATGTGGACATCATTTGTATATTGGCATACGACGAGTGTTTGTTATTAGGATTTGTTGTTGTGGTTGTATTAGTATTTGTTGTAGTATTTGGAACTGTTACGGTATTATTCAGACTCTTTGTTAAAGCGGCCGGATCTAATGTTATACCATCCAGCTGTGATGAAAATGATAATGGCGGTTGTATGGTTGTCGGTGTCGGTTGTGGTGTATCCAAACTAATGAGTGTAGTTTCTTCGTGTGTATCTCTATGCTGGGGCGTGCTATTGTGTATTGTCCTTAAACCATTCGAGACGGGAGATCTTTGACTACTGCTACTATAGCCACTGGTATTACCGGGACCTTGAGCTCCCATTGATACGGTATTAATACTTTTTTGTGAACCATTCGATTGGTTCAGCAGCGGTTGATCACTCTTAGAGTTTGGCAATATAAATGAAGTTTCCCAACATCCTTCGTTGTTGGTTGCATTATTGTGTTGCAGTTGTTCAACTTCGCCTTCCTGTCCAACCACTTGTGGGGCTGAGGGTGAAGTTATACCGGGCGGGGTGCATACATTGGTTCCAGTTGATACCGCTACTACAGGAGAGTTTGTGTTAGTAGTGGTTTCTGTGGCACCATTGATTTGATGTTGTGGCATATGTGTGATACCAGGTAATGGTATTAAATAGTCTGAAGTTGTTGGTACCTGTAGACATATATCGTCGACACCTTGAGGTCGTATTATTGTTTGATCTCTTTCGTTAGAGGGCGGGCGTAAGATGTGTGGTAGAGGTGCATTCATAACAGTTGCATCCTTAATGGAAAATGTAATACAGATAAAATTGGTTATTGAGATTGGAGACTCAACAAAATATAGTTAAAATTTAAATATTTCAAAAAATCTTTCTTTCATACACTATTTTGTATGCCACCAAAATTGAACAGTATCAGTTTTTAGCCAAATCAGTCTAGTCAACGATTAAGTCAAAATATTTTTTGACTCTTTCCAGTTTCCGGCTAAACTAGTTTTCTTTTACAACAGGTTCCACAGAACAGATTCTGGAACTCACTTCTGGGAGTCCAAATCTAAGTTTCCGCTGTCTGAGAACCAGTTTTACAACCGGTTTTGAAGCAATTTCTTTTCGTTTGGGGTTAAAAATAGCCTATTGATAGTACTTAGTACGAACTGCATACAAAAGAAACGATCGTAGAATATAAGCAATAAAGAACTTTTGTTAATGCAGTATAGGGCTTTCCTCAACCTTTTGTTAAGTAATTTTTCATATGAAAAATCACCCATCTTTTGGGTCATTTTACAAATGAAAAAACACTAAATTTTTGGTTCTTGTATCTAGAAGAACAATTTTTCATATGAAAAAACATCCAAAAATTTATTAAACTTAGAGGCTTTACTAATAATACTTAATATAATCTTTCTGACAAATTTCATAAAAATCCGTCCATACGTTTTCAAGTTAAGACGGTGTCCTTTACAGGTATCCTTTCGGAATCCTGTATGTCTTTATACCTAAATATGAAAAATTGTTCTTGTACATACAAGATTGTGTGATTTTTCATATGAAAAAAGTTTAATCAATATATGTTCAAGTTAAGGTTTGTTTTCGGTAAATTTCGCGTTTTTCGAAAAGCCAAAATCGCCATATATTCTTTACTAAAAGCACAAAAAGGGGTAATTTTTGGACTGTAGTTATTTATTTATTACACATATTATTCTTATAACTAAATTATTAGTATACTATTCAAGAAAAGAGCTATGACAACGCAGGCTCATTAAAATCTAAGAACCCAGAAATTTATAGTAAATCTAAATCAAAAGAGATTAATATGAATTTAATAGAATTACAAAGGTTGCATTTTCTCAAAAATTCAATTTTCAATTTAATACTGTCATTTGCCATGTTAATGTAAATAAGTTTGACTAAATTGTTGACCTTAAGTATGCTGTTCCTATAATGATCAATATGGGGACAATTAGAAAAAATTTGTCCAATTGTACTTGGAGCGAATCCGCAAAATGAGCATTGGCCCGGACTGTAGTTATATCTTGGTAAGAGGAGTAATTTGTGCCTAAATATATTAATTTGTATGGATTAGTTTTTAACCATGAACTTTATTTAATGTAACATTTTAGACCTACGGAAAAATGGGCCAAATGCGCCAAATATTTATTGTTTTGGAGCTGAGTAATTGGGATCAATAAAATAATTTACAATGTCTAATTAGTTTCTTTCTCTAAAAATATATTTGTTAAATATTTTGTATTTGTCTAAAATACTGACGTTACTCCAAATACGCCAAAAATTAATTCGGTCCACACGCTAAGTGAACTCAGGGTTCTCTTCAGTATTATTTGTTTTTTTTTTTAATTCTCACGGTATGTTTAAATGAAAATGATGCTCATAGATATATGTCAAAATGTGATCTATACGGATTCTCGCTTCGGTTTCTAACGTACACTCATAAAAGAGTACAAATAGTTAAAATTTCAGCTGCGACACTCATAAAAAAAGCCAGTACAAATAGTTGAAATTTCAGCTACAACAGAAAATAATAAGCGAATTTGCGCCAGCAGAATTTTCAATGAAGTTTAGAATCACAGTCTGCTGAATTTAGGTGACCTAAATTTTAGAAAAACTAAATTTGAGTTGACAGTTGTAGTTAAATTAACTAAGAATTTAGCTAAATCAACAGAATTGTTCTTCTAAAAAGGTCTTTCAAGATCTGAATAGAGGCCGGGAATATAAGTAGTTAATAAAGAGTACTTCATAGGCACGGAGTAACTACTTTTGTCCTTATTTTTCTATCTAGCTTAGTTTCCGAGATATAACCTATTTTATGATTATAAAATAAAATACATCATAAAATAACGCCATTTACAAGTCAGACTGATATCGGAGACAATCAAAAATAATGGTTTGAAAAAAGTTATGGTTAAAATTAACTGGCAAAATTTGTAAATTTGAGAATCCCCAATTACCAAATTTTAGGTCTAAAAATAAGTTCAAATACTGACAAAATTTGTTCTTGATATAAAAAGAGATAACTAATAACTTTAGCTAAATAACTGACTTAAACAATAAAAGCGAAAAAATTAACTCAACGTAATTAGAACCCGTTTAACAGACTTTTAAACTAACTTATTTTTATAAATTAGAAGATTACTGTAGGAGCTGTAAGGGCGAAATGAAGGAGGCAGTGCATAAAATCTGGGAAACAGGATCTTAGCAGATCTGGACAATCCGCGGAATACATACTTGTCCAGTCTTGCGGACGTTTTAATGAAATTCGGATGATTTTAGGTATAGTTTGTTTTTTGAGAACGTGACTTCCGAGTATATTCCACATCTGACGGGCTCGTATTCTACCTAACCTAACTGTATGTAAAATAAAGTCCATTAAAACTATCCGGTAATATAAAATTGCTATCATTAGGCTTTAAATTTATTAAAGTCTTGCACTTTTCAAACACTAAGTCAGAGACATTTCTTTATAGAAAACTACGATTAAATCGTGATTGAGCCAAAAGTTTCTCAGTGTTGGTTATCTTTAGTAACCCATGAAACAATTACAGGTGGAGTCATGGATTTATTCGTCTCTGCAACATTTTGATATCCATTATTAAAACTCTATATTTAAACTCTGAGTGACTCATTATTGCATTCACTTTCGGCTTCTTTGACTTATGACTTTTAAGGGACTTGTAGTAGTTGTATATTGATTTCCGATATACAATTACAACAATTTTAAAGGTTACATTTTCAAATAGATTTGTTTTATTTTTAACGACATGTGCTTTTGGTATGTTTCTTTTTTTTATTTTTGAAGAACCAGTTTTATATTTCCATCTTAATTTTTATGAAAGTAAGCAAAAAAAAACTTACCTCAGTTACAGTTTTTAGACGTTCTAAAAGACTTGAAAATGTTGGACGATCTTCTGGTGTTGGATTCCAGCAGTCGGCCATTATTTTATAAATAACTGACGGACAGCCGGGCGGAGTACCCAAACGACCACCATTGGTAACCAATTGCATAACCTCGGGATTAGGTAAACCGGTATAGGGCATTAAACCCAAACTGAAAACCTATTAACAGAAAAAATATATTTCAAACTCTTTTAATAAAATTCCCAATTTTGTTCCTAACTTACCTCCCACAATAACACACCGAACGACCAAACATCTGTCTTCGAGGTAAATATACCATCCAAAAATGCCTCTGGTGGCATCCATTTAATGGGTAACATGGCCTTGCCACCTTTACGATAATAATCACTTCGATATATATCGCGTGCCATACCAAAATCAGCAATTTTAACAACTCTTCCAGGACCTTTACTGCTTAACAAACAATTGCGTGCGGCTATATCACGATGTATAAAACGTTGACTTTCCATATAACGACAGCCTTTGGCTACATCCAAAGCACAAAATACTAAATCTTTCATGGTTAATGGCGAGGGCCTTTCAGGCTTATGACGCCCTTCACGTAAGAAATTCTTTAAATCACCACCCGCTAATAATTCCAAGACAATAAACCGAGGATGGCGATCGAAACAAACACCAATTAAATGAACCATATTGGGATGATTAAATTTAGCCATAATAGCAGCTTCCATTAGGAAATCTTCTTCAGCCTGACGTGTAGACATTTCGGGTAAAGTTTTAACGGCAACAGGCATTTCAACAGCATCACCATCACGATGACGATATAAGCCTTGATAAACTTCACCAAAAGCACCTTGGCCCAAGGCTCTGTAAGAATTAATAGAGGAAATTTCGGTAAATGATAACAAGAGAGTAAGTGTTTTAAAGATATCGAGAATAATAATTTCGGTTTCATATTTATAACCCATGTATGAAGTTACACTTTAAAGCTCTACAAAATTTAAACTAATCACGTTACCTTTAATTTTTGGAATTGGGTATGGATTGGAAGAATGTCAGTTAATTAAATATTTATTTGGTTTGAATGAATTGTGTGTTGTGTCAGTTTCCAAAATTTCGCGATTAACCCGCGAAAGTCAAAGGAAATCCTCAATTTTTTCAATGAAAGGGAAAAGTATGGAACATAGAAGGGAAGTGGAACATAATCCAAGCTGCTGAATCTCGATATACGTAGGATTTTAAACGCTGCTGGTTATTCGACCATAAGCTGCAGAGAGCTCAGTTCCCTAGTTCCCCCTTCTGAGAGCAAATCAACAGCTTGGAAAGTTTTCAGTGCATTAGAAAATATTGTACGTAGTAAAATAAACGTAGTTCCACGATATTTAGAAACAACACAATCAAACATATGGAATTCGCAGAGTTAAACATGACCACAAATTGGAACACGGTATGCCAAAATTGCGATATCCGTTTTTTCATAAATTAATACTTTTTTCACTTAAGGTGATATATTCGGACGAGAAAAAGTGGAATTTGGATGGACCTGACTGAAATACCCACTATTGGTGCGATCTACGTAAAGAAAAACGATATTTCTCACGTCGCAATTTTGGTGGCGGTAATGTGCGTTTTCTTTGGCAGGTTCACATTATCAAGAATAAATAGCTCTGATTATACTGCAGTATTGCAATGCAGTTTGGTGTAATTTTTACGTGACCACCCAAATGGAAACTTGTTTTTCATGCAAGACAATACAAGAACTCATACCAGAAACGAAACTAAAATGTTATTTCGCGAAATAAAAACATTCCACTTTGTGAATGGTCTGCATGCTCACCAGATCTGAACCCCATAGAAAATCGATGGTGTATATTAATTCGTAAGGTTAATGAAAGGCAATTTAACACTGTTGAAGAGCTGAAACTCGCCATTTTAACAGAGGGGTCCAATTTGGACTTAAACTGATTACAAAACTTAATCATAACTTATTGGTGGCCAAATTGGCTAAAAGTTAAAAATACGCGTTTTCTTTAACTAACCTTCACCAGGATTATAAATATGAAACTCAGAATATAATAGGGGTTTTGGAAAAATAATTTTTCGCGACATAGTTCTTATAGTTTCGGAATTTTGTAAATAGAATATGTACATGGGTTATAAACGGACCTTATATAAAGAAAGGGTCTTATTTGAGAGAATTAACAAAACGAAATATAAAACTTACTTGACAAGTCTTAAACTTTCTCGAGCTACTTGTGGTAAACTTTGAACATTTATAGTGCCATTTATAAGATCATCACATCCATAATTTGGATTGAAATTATTCAAATTATTATCATCAATATTATGACGTAAGCGAGTCAATTGCATATCCTGTTCCATAAGCATCTTATGGCGTTCTTTGGCCATTTTCTTGCGTTGATAACGGTTGTCTGTATAGGAATTTAGAAAAATTAGTTCAGTAAAATTATTTAAAAGATTGCTCTCAAATCAAACTTACATAACATTACTATAAGAGCAGCCAAAGAAGCTATTAGCAATAGCATTAAGACGGTAAAGAATGAAATTAAATAATTCAAAGGTATGGACTCGGTAATAGGCACTGTTAAAAAAGAGAAAAATATTACTATTGTTAAAAAATTTCTTAAGACAAAATTCTATTAAAACTTACTGTCACAGGATGATGAATTATCTTTACGTATTCTCCAACCCTCGGGACAAATACATCTAACCGAAGATCTAAATTCATCTAAAGCCAAACATCTATAATCACAACCACATCCCTCAATGGCTGGAATAATAATAACTGAACCAGCTCCCAAATTGGATCCCTCATAAATGGCATTCAGTTCTTTTAAAGTGCGGGTAGTAGTTATATAGGAGGTGCCACCTTCTCCATTTGATTGATTTAGATAAACATCACCACCGGCATAACCGCCTCCACCACCACCCGTATAGCACCCACCACCTCCACCGCCAAATCCTCCCTGACCATGACGTTTAACATTTGAACCATTATTTTCTAAATCCACATAGCAAGAAAAACCTCCTCGTCCTCCTAGCAGTAAAGCAGCACCAAATTTCGCATCTAAAGCCTGATCAACATTGGCACGCCAACCACCTCCCGGACCCGCAGTTTTCTTTGATAGTGGTTCTCCATTTATTTGTCCCGTTAAACCCTTACGATTAAAATTATCCCTTTGACCATGTTGAAAATCTTCATCTAAATAACGGCCTATACCCAAACCACCTCCTCCACCAGCCACTATTAAAGGTACAGCTTCATTTCGGGCAGAATTTAACTAAAATGTTTTGCAAATCATTAATAACCAGAACATATTTTCAGAATTTCAATTCTACTCACACTTACCAAAAATACATAGGAGGCACCACCCCCTCCACCAGCACCATATTCCATATTCATAGTCTTCAGCATATGTTGTTTGGAGGTAAAGCTATATTTACTTAAATCAATATCGGGATCATTAGATCCACAGCCATCTTCTTTGTAGCCCAAAGACTTGATACAAGCATTTTCTCCCTGTTGACCAACTAAAATATAGAGTTCTTCATTTTTATGTAATTCCAAAACAGCCACTGAAACAGCACCACGTGAAGAGCCCACACCTCCTGAACCAAGACCACCACTGGCTCCTTTGACAATAAACCTTAATTACAGAGTAGAGAGAAAAAGAGTAAATAAAGAGTCGTAGGATTTTATATACGCTATGTTATCAACTTACGTATAGAATCCTTCATGTGGTACTCTCCATTTTTGCATACCTTTAAACGGTATTTCATCGACTACCTTAATCTCTTTTAAAATACGTGATCTGTTGTGAGTGTTATAGTAGGTTTCACACTGTGTGTGTGTTGGACCTAACATACCACGATTATCGCAAGTTCCCAATTCCAGATCTGAAAAAAATGTTGATTAAATTTATTTAAATTTAAATAAAAGTTGTTCAATAAGGGATATATATGGGTTGAAAGGGGTGGATATTGTGTTAATCAAGCTCAAAGGTGTTCCTTGCACGGATAGAAATCATAATTTGTTAAATCTTTCCAAAGTAAACAAAACTAATGACTTTTTCTTATATTTTTTACCATTCAAATTAAAACTTATGTTTCTTATGAAAAACATGTTCAAATAAATCCAGTACCTGTGGAAACCCTATATGAAATTTAGACGAACTGTCACAAACCGATCCCTTTATATGGAACGGGCCTGTCACTTTTATGGAAAAATTTACCCTTTGTAAAGGTAACACTTTGAGGAAAGTTGTGTGGCCTATTCAAAATTAGTTATATGACACTTCGCAATGGGTCAATTTCTCCCATCTTTGACAATACCGTGTAAAAGTGACATATTTCCATATGGTGGAAGTTTATTTAAACTTCCTATAAGGAATCTTTTTCATAGTTTACACAGAGCTCTTACTCTTCGTCTTCATTTAACAACAAACACGTTTTTTCAGACACATTCAAATATTTTTTGTGTAGATACAAATTCTAATAACCTTTGATATTGAAAAGCATAGAAATTCTTTTAAACTTTTATTAAATTTGAGTCCCTGAAATGATCACGTAATCTACTGTAGATCCTTTCATATTAAATTGAAGGTAAGGTCTAGCTTACCGGCCGGCACCGCAACCACAAAACGATCAATTGTGCCATAAATAATTTCATTATTCTGAACTATTTACCTATAACACATATTTTGTACTTTACTATCAAGAATGGAGGGGTAAACCTAATATCCCCCGGTTCCATTTTGAATAAGTGTCTTCTCACATCTCAAACCGAAGGACAATAACTCTGGAAAAATATCGAGATATCGTCCTCCGAAAGACACAAGCGACAGGTTGATACTAACGTCATCCTGAAGTTCCCACTTAGAAAAATCACAAGAAATCTGATGCCACTCCTAGTAAGGTTCAATATCCTGCCATAAAAGAAGAAGATAACGGTATCACAGATGCTGTTCCCCAAGCCCTGGACATACATATGCTCAGTTTATACTCGAAACGACAACTCATAAAGCATAACTTTTTGGATCCTGCAAAAATTACAAGCATTTCTGCAGAATACTACTGATGTCGATTTTATACTCGCCTTTATATTCATTATGTTTCCAATGCTATCGAATAGTTCAACCAATGGAACTAATTCCTGACCGAGTTCAAAATTACTCAATAAAATACACAAAGAACTTTAATTTTTAAAACTTTTCCATTCATAAATGATTTACCTTTTTAAATCAATTTATGCAAAATTCTGCCACTTCTAGGCCACTATTAAATTAGAGATAATGTGGATGTGGATAAGACGAAGAGTAAGACCCTGGCAGGATTCGAATATAAAATTTTGGAACTCAATAAAATGAAACTTTGCAAAATAGGAAGTATTTTCCCAAAGCACTAAATAGGGCACATAAGCCGATAAAATCGTAAAGACTCTACATAAAAAGAGATAATGAAACCTTTGCATACAATCTTTTTGGTTGATCACTTTCTAATAAATCTCTCTGATATCTCGAAAACAAAATCCATAAGGAGGAATTCGCTTAAAGTAATTACGTCTTAAAAAGTGAAGCCCTTTTAGGTTCTGAAGACAGAACTACAGTGATAGAGTGCTGCAACACTCCACTAATGCGAAGGTGGGTAGCACCATGAAGGTTTCATTGTTAAACGAAATGGATCATAGTGGTAAGTGGTAGGGAGTATTCTCATCGTCCACTTTACCGTGGTACTTATAGGAAGAACACTATTTGTGTTTAAACTATCTGGCTATTCGGTTTTAGCAATAATTGGTATTCGAAAGACATAAAGTGTACAATATATTGGTACTTACAGTTATGATTCGTAAAATCTTTATGTGTTGGACTTTTCGTATGTCGTACATTCCAATAATTATAGCCATTCAGATGTTCGGGTGGTATATTTATGCCGAAACATTCGGGAGACAAAGAAAAATCATCAACAGCAACATCGGAATAAATACGCATACCCATGCGAGCCTCAAATTGCAAGTAGTATCTAAACGGAGAGATTATAGGATTATAACAATAATTTAAATTGTTTAAAATTTCCGTTACCTGGAAGTAATATTTGGCAATATATATTCTGCTCTTAACCAGTCAGCACCTTGATTTTTGGTACTCCACCATAAGGTAGTAGTAATATTTTCCTTTTCTTTCATTTCCACTACCGAAAGATTAATACTACCCGGATTTTTACCAAATTGATGTATATAAAATCGTACTACACACGAGTTGCTGTAGGGGGAATTTGGATCACCATGTACTGTAGGTGGAGGATTAAATGTACGTGATATCATAATGGCATTACTGGCAAAACCAATTAAAGGACCCTTTTCACTGTTATTACTGTGTTGATTCATATTAACTAACATATAAAAACCAGCTGTGGAATTTGTATTGAGTAAATGTTGATAAGTATGATCACTATCTGGACCGGTATCATAAGTAGGCGATGATCCAGTATGACGTGACCAGGACAGTATGGTGCGCCCAGAATCACGCCAACCACACCAATCATTTTCGAAATCACATCTAGCACCAAAGGGTATCTTTTCACAATTTAATTTTTCATCTTCGGCGTCATCACAATCACGGGTAATATCACATATACGCGGTAGGGGTATACAAACGGGCACTTTATTCATCATACATTTCACCTGAGACGTACTACATTTTTCTGCCTTAGTACCTTCCGGAAAACAATTAATCATTCGTAAATTATCAATGGCTACATGGGCCTTTTGTCCCTCCAGTAATTTGGGTACGATTTCAAAAACAATACGAAAATCTCTTGATATACGACCGAGACGAAAAACTTTTCTCTCCCATTGACGATAATTATCACCAACTATTTCAGCTGGTACCCAAGAACTTTCTTGCGAATGTAATGGTTCTACTACAACACGTGAAAGCCCATGACTCATGCCACTTTGATGCATATAAACTTCTAAATAACATTTTTCCATAGTGGTACTAAATTGTGGTGAAGTTAAGTTAATCTGTAGGGTCGTAGGTGATAAGCGTGCATAAAGAAAGTGACCATTTGCATCGTCAATATTATCAGCTAAGGGACCGGGATATAAACCGGTCATATTTTTCTTTGATACTTCTGTACCACTCATAATATGAAAACCATCTTGTAGATTTTCGGTCCATTTCCAGGCGCAAGGAGTTTCAAATGTACAACGTACACCCAGTAAATCTTCTATATCCGAATTGAGAGTTGATTCAGTATTAATTATATAGGGAGACTGTAAAGAAAGATAATTTGATTGGTTGTTAGAAAATAACATATTTATTTTGGAGTATATATTAGGGTGGGACCGAAAAACTTGACAACAAGTTTAGTAGAAACGTAATCTAACGAAAATTCTAAGAACATTTTCGGAAGGAAACATGGTTCTAAAATCAAAATCGAGCTCCGATTTTTCATGAGAAAATTTGTATATAAGATGAAACGAAATCAAAAAAAAAAACATGCTACTTATGGAAAAATACATTGCAATTGATGAAAGTTTAACCTGTATCGCTTCCAGCGGGCTTGTTTAAAGGGAAATTTTCAGCTTTCTATATCGAGCAATATCCGCCAAAAAGATGTAAGCGCCACGATATTCGATTTCCGGCTTTTGACGAAAATCTTTATCTTTCTTGGACACGTTAAATGCACCGTTAGATTCGCAATTCAAAAGACTTATTGATATCCCATTTGTGTATATTTTCTTTAGGCCAAACAAAATACAATTCAAAAAAAACAAAAACAAGCCCGAGACACGAGTGTATCTTCAGCGATTTCGGCAGCCTTAATTTTGATAGAAAAACGACATAGGGCTATCCCCTTTTTGTTCCACCCGTATGAGTTCAAAAATCCCGTCTAAGAAAAGACGAATCAAGACGAAGTCCATACTTACATCTAGCTTTCGCGGTTTGGCTAGGATCTTAAGGGAGAGACTCTTTTCCTGTATGCCCCTCAGCGAATGAAATTTAAAAAATCGCGTCTAAGCGGATGTCTCCACAGGTTTAGGAACCCAATTTCAAGATCCTGGCTTAAGGAGTTAGGACAGGTCGTCAAGGGAGAAACTTTTCCCCTTTCTGCCTCACCCCTTAAAAATGTAAAAGTTTATTGTTTATTGGTTTGGCCCGGCCTCCAAGGGGTGACTTTTGTCCTTTGTACCCGTACCCGTGAGAATTTATATAAATCCTGTCTTAGCGGTTGGCTAAGCGGTATAAGTAGCCCACTTATCATATTACAAAGGTCATCGCTTAAGCAGTTTGGTCGTATTATATATGCGCGGAATTAATTAGAAACCCACATATAAAATTTCAAGTTCCAAGCATCATTGGCTCCAGCGATTTGGGCTGGGCATTATTATTTTATAAATATAATATAGAAGATAGATACACTTAAAAAAGTTTTACAGTTACAAATGACAGTTTTTTATGTACACAGAAAAAACTAAAAACGGGTTTCAATTAAAAATTTTATTGAATCAATTAATATTTTAATTGATTTTGCACCTACGACTGAAATGATAGTATTAACTAAAAAAAATTGCAGACAGTTTATTAAAACTCTGTCAATTAAAATAATAATAATATCAATTAAAAGAGTTATTGTTTTTCTTTACAACCTCAATTAAAAAGCTACGTTAAATTGATTAAAACTTTAATTGAAACTTGAGAAGAAAACAATGGTAGTTATAATTGAAAACTCGTATTTTTTATTTTTGTTATATGCCCCCATTAAATAAAAAAAGAAATGTAGGTTTGTAAATTAAATTGACATTTTATTTATAATAAAATTAAAGCTTTTTAATAAAAAAATGTATTATAAGAAAGCAAATAAAAGTAAAGACGAAATTTTTGTTTTTCTTGTCTTGTCTTGAACTTTTTCTTGTAATTGAATTCTTTTCTTAAAAAAATCACACACAACTTTAAAATGATAATTTAATGACACTTATACTTATTGAAAATTAAATTATTTACAAAAATAATAGTTTAATTGTCCTTTTTCGATAAGGTTTATTTAAATCCACATGTGCACTTTTATTACCACAGATAAAACACGAAACTAAATTAAGTTTTCGTGCGTACACGAATATCTCAACAAAAAGAGTGTTGCAAACTCTAGTGAAATAACTACGATTTTGCGAGTATTTGAAATCGATAAACTATTCAACTTATTAAAAGTTAATCATTTGCGATTTATTTTCATTTTATTTACAAATTAAATAATATATTGATATAATTAAACCTTTGCTTGAGTATTTAATCTAAATAAAATAAAAAAAATAGTTTGCCAAATTTTTAAAAATGTTGTTTACATGTTGTCAATACTGTATTGATATATTAGAAAATTCAATAAATTTTTTAATTAAATCAATTAAAAAAATTGTTTAAATTGCCATTGATATTCAAACAATCGATTAATTAGATATTTTTGGCCCATAATTTTTTCTATGTAGCAGTCAGTAGTTGTTGTTTTTAACTGTTGGTTTTCAATGAAATAATACAAAAAAAAATTTTGACAGTTATTTTAAAAAACAACTGAAGAAAGCTACTGTATTTTTTTAACAGTTGGTTGAAGCTGTTATTTTAGTAAACAACTACCAAAACAGTAATTTTGCAGGAAACAGGTAATTTTTGTTAGTTATTTAAAATAAGAAGATTTTGTCGAGTTTTAAAAAATTCTTGTTTAGTTTATATTCGTTTTTATTGATATATTCGTAGTGTGCAAATAACAATTAGAAAACTTCATTGTAGTAAATCCAATGTATTAAAACGTCATAACTGGAGTAGCGTTTGAAAATTTGACTTTATATATTAAGTATTATGAAGGATATATTATTTTTTATTGTAATTGAAAGAAAAAAATACTTTTTTTTTTATTAAAAAGTATTTTTAAAGTACTGAAAAAATAAATGTTCAAGAATAGTAGATTTTACCAATTTTTACAATTGTTTCAACATTTTTGTAGTAAAGAATTGTCAGTTATTTTTACGACATTGTTAGTTATTTTTACTGTATTTGCTAGTTGTTTCTCAACAGTTAAAAACAACTATATTTTTAGTTATTTTAACGGTATTTATTTATTTATTACGACATTGTTAGTTATTTTAATTTTATTTGTTAGTTGTTTCTCAACAGTTAAAAACAACTATATTTTTAGTTATTTTAACGGTATTTAACTTTATCGTTTTTTTAACTGATATTACAGTTGTTTTAACAGTAATCTTTAATAGATTCAACGGTAAAAATTTTTTGAGTGTAGAATATAGAATTAACAACAAACTCAATTTATCCTTGTTGTGATTAAAAACACAATTATTCCTCTATAATCCAAGGTTTTTTACTGCTGTTATTTTAAAACCAAATTCATTTGGTCATTTAATCATTCATTTAAAAATATAATTATTTTCATTTGTTTTATGTTGTTTAATGATAATGGGACTTTCTATAGTTTGTAGCAACTACATACATAGATATTCTAAAAATATATATTCTTAATTGAGTAGAAAACACAAATCCCAAAACATGTATTTATACAAAGTTATGTATGGATTTATTGTATGTATTGAATGAAACATGGAACACCCAACCCCTTTGGCAGACTCAGTTTGTTTCTATGAAATGTGTTGCTAAAAATATCATAAATGTCATACATCTGCATTGGAAAACTAAATATGAGTACGTATTTCAGAGTATTAGTAGTGAAGTTATCAACAAACAACTGTCATATTTACTTTAAATACCCTACAGGACCACACACACGCGTATTGAAACAATATAGCGATTCTGAGTTTATTTCTGGCCAGAGGAAACTAATTCAAACTTTAGAGGTAATTAGTCCCAAATAAAAAAACCGTAATCAAAAACTTTTGGAAATTTGAAAAAAGTTACCAAAAAAACTAACTAAAATAATGATATTGAAATTCTACTGAGGATTACTTGTGAGAGTATAATATCATATTACAGAAATTTTACAATGTTTATAATAATATTATTAAAAAATTCAATTTTCTTTACTCTTTCTAGAATTATAAATAAAATTAGCAAAAAAAAAGGTTGAATTTTAGTTAAGTAAAGAACTTGTAAACCCCAGAGTTTTAGTTAAATGAGAATCGATTCGCTGTAGTCAAATAGTCAAAATACTAAATAATAATAATGATTCAAAAGAATCTACAGGTGAAATATTTTTCAGCTTATAGCAACACTCACAAAAGTTGTACAGTATAATCTACTGAAAATGACAGTTAAAACAATTGTAATTTCAGTTAAAAGGCGATAAAGGTATTTGCCGTTAAAATAACTTAAATGTAGTTGTTGTTAACTTTTATAAACAAGTTACAAATGTGTAAAAACAACTGAAAGTTTTTTACTATACAAATTTTGTTGTACAAATTGATAAAAACTTCTGTATGTAACAGTTATTTTTTCGGTATTTCAATTTCATTAAAATTTTGTATTGCCTAAATCCTACATAAAATGCAATATAAAATTTTCAATGCTTAACCGAATACAGAAAAAAATTTCTTTTTTTTAATTCTAGAGGGTACCACCTACTCGTTTTTTTAAGGAAGTTCAATTCAGACGTTTATTTTTGGTATTTTAAAATATTTTTTAATAAAAAAAATATATTTTTTTTTTAATTACAACCAAAATTTGTATTTTCAGCCTCCTATTTAAAATGCAAAGTCAAAATTCCAAACGGTATTCCACTTATGACGTTTCTATTTATTGGAGATACAATAAAATTTTCTAATTATTTATATAAACTATGAACATATCAATACTACCAAATATAAACTAAATGAGAATTTTTAAAAACTCGATATTTTAGCGGTAACGGTATTTTAGTTATTTCGGTAACGTTGTTTTTAGTATAACGGTTTTACAGTTATTTCACTTTTTTATAGAGGTATAGAACTTTTAAATGGAATAAAAGAAAGATGAATTTTTTAAATTGACATGAAATTTACTTTATTCGAAAAATAACTTCTGGCATATGACCGCCACGGCTGACTCTAATTTGGAGGTCCAATTTTCGATGACTTTGTCCATCATTTGTGGCCGTATATTGCCAATAACGCGGCGAATGTTGTCCTCCAAATGACCAATCGTTTCGGGTTTATCGGCGTAGACTAGCGACTTCACATATGCCCACAGAAAATAGTCCAGCGGCGTTAAATCACAAGATCTTGGAGGCCAATTCACGAATGCGAAACGTGAAACTATGCGGTTACCAAACGTTTCGTTTAATAAATCAATTGTGGCACGAGCTGTGTGACATGTTGCGCCGTATTTTTGAAACCACAGCTCCTGCACATCATGGTTGTTCAATTGATGAACGAAAAAGTCAGTAATCATGGCTGTATAGCGGTCACCATTGGCGGATAGACTGATTGGGATCTTCCTCTAATTAATTGCTCTGATGGACGATTATGTTGACCGTGGGCGTTGTGGTGTAATGGTTAGCGCGTTGGACTGTTACACAGATGGTCCCGGGTTCGATTCCCGGTGACGACAACATCAATTTAGAAAAATAATATGTATGAGTTTTCTATTACTTATATGTATCGCTGCGCCACCTTCGGTGTTCCCATATCACTTAACCCCACCGAAGTAAAATAATGAATCAGGGCTATGAAACAAAAAGCTTCAATAAATTCGCCAACTCTACATCAGGTGGCGAGCAACAACTGTTCTAAGACTTATCATCTCGCGCAATTACAGTGTTGCATTGTTTGAAGCCCTTCATCTTTCACCACCTTTTATCTCTTTACTATCCCCTTTCCAAAGAAAGCAACACATTAATTAATAGGAAGAATTTACTGATTGTTGCTTCTCTTATTAAAAAAAAAAAAAAAAAATGTTGAACGTGAAATTGACGTAGTGTGCGATTCGTATTTCAAACAGAACCATGATTTTCAAAATAAATTTGCACAATTTGAAAGCGTTGCTCGGGCGTCAGTCTATTCATGATGAATTGCCAAACCAAACTAAACATATATCACTTGGCAGCTGACAAAATGGCTGCCAGTTAAAAAAGTGTTGCAAACTTAAAGTTCTATACCTGTATAAAAACACCCATTATTAAGCTAAAATGCCTATTTAATTTCATCGAGGGTGTGTCAGAGCTGTTTCCGATAATCGAAACCGTTCGGACTTTATGCGAAGAGCCTTTATTCCCGAACAGCCTTTTTATTTTATATTTCAAATAATTAAAAAAGTGGCAACTCTATGTTCACTATATAGGCAATATGGGTATTAAAATGTTAAATTAAAAGTCAAAATCTAGTTTTCGTTAAGTAAAGACATTTTTTCATACAAAAACAAATTAATATTTAACCCTACTGTTTAACCCTTAAATGTGGGAGTGGGCAGCTAAAAAAATACGTGTCTCTTAATTTTTGCTCCTTTACAACATATCCAAAGTTCATTAAAATATCTCCCTTGTTAGTTTTTTTTTTATATATAGCCCAAATTCCAGATGTAGGGTCACATTAGGATACATTCCCTTACTGTTTTGGAAGTTGTTTATTAAAATACTAAAATAACTACTTAAAACAGTATTTTTGGCTAGTTATTTTTTTAAATGACTGTCTACATTAGTCGTTTTTTATTTGCTCAAAGAAAAAATACTAAAATAGCAGTTAAAACAACTACTACTGTTTACAACTCAAATGACCTACATGTAGTTACTGTAAGAATATTTTGAGTGTACTCCAGTTATGACGTTTTAATGCATGTTATTTACAATTAAATTTTCTAATTATTGTTTGCAAACTATGAACATATTAATAAAACCAAATATAAACTGAACGAGCATTTTTAAAAACTCGATATAATCTTTTATTTTTAAATAACTAACAAAAATTAAGTTGTTTTGCTAGTTGTTTACTAAAAAACTAAAGCAACTGCTTTAACGAAGTATTTAAAAATACAGTATGTTTCTTCAGTTGTGTTTCTAAATAACAGTCAAAACAGTTTTATTGTAATTTTGTAAGAAAAAAACAACTGTAATTGCAGTTAAAAACAACTACTACTGATTACTACACAAACAACTGTCATGAAGTAACTGTAAAACTTTTTAGAGTGATTGATTTCATTATTATTTTAGACCCATTTTTTTCAACCTTTAGTAATACCCAAATATTATTTGAAATATAGGGTACCATTATAGTCGGTTCTGACTGTTTGAATTTTTTTATCATAATTACTGTTTCGGTTTTTTTTTATTTCCTCTATTTTTTCAGTGATAAATTGTCATCCGTTTTCTGTTTAATTAGTTCCTGTTTTTAAACGAGTACAGGAGGGTGGTAGGATTGGTGGTTTCGATTGATTATAATTGAAATTTAATAAAGATCAATATTGAAAATAAATAGGGGAAACAAGTGAATTCAAATTTGTTTGCTAAAATAGTGTGCAAACATTAATACTATAGATGAAGTTCTTGAGGCAAAACCATATATTTTTTGCATTTGTTTAACACGCTTCATATAACTTTTTAAACAATTTCATAGATGTCCAAAATTAATATTAGGCTAAATTAAATTAATAAATCACTTTTTAAAATATGTTGAATAGTTGAGAATTAAATCTTAAAACTAAAGTTTGAAATTTGTGAGTATTAAAAAAATTATGAAAGTTTCATTAAATTTATGAAGAGATAATTTATGAAATTAAATGATTTTTTTTTATGAAACTATGAAATTTTATGAAAAAAAAGTTTATGAAAAAATTCATAATATTAATGAAATTTCTTGAACATAATAAAGTTTTTCATTGAATCTTCAAAAAAAAATCTATGAAATTGTTTCATTAATATCATGAAGGCTAATTCTTTCAGTGCATACTTTAAAGAATTTAGCATACAAATATAGTTTTTCTAAAAAAAGGACAATGAATTTTGAAAAATGTCCTTAATTTGCAAATATCTAAAAACCGATAATTATTTTTTTAAATGAGTTTGTAATTGCATTAAAGTAACGCCTATATTGTCTTAAAATTTTAAGTTGGGAATAAAATGGGCTCAAAAATTAACGTATTTTTTCGAAAATAATCTTATTTTTATTAATATTATAGTGTAGAAATGCATTACCATATAATTGGTAATATAAGTACATATTTTTGCAGTGTAGAAACGGTAATGACATTCATTTTTTTTTGGACTACCAGTAATGACATCCGCCTAATATCTGTATTACTTTAATATGAGTCATAATGACATACTAATAACTGCTTATTTTGTTCATTATTTCATTACAAAAATAATGCATTACCCATAAATAGTTATTTATATCATTATTTTAAATATAAAGTAATGACCTAAATTTTTTTAAAAAATTTTTTCAACTCTAGTACGGATATTAGGGCTTGTCGATTTAAAAATCGCTCAACGTTCAAGGAAAATCGTATTCTAGATATCAAAATAAGAAACTTTGCCGAAAGAACCATACCTCTAAAACAAATTCTGATGTCCCGACTTTTGACCCGTAGGGCCAAATTTTGAAAAAGCCTACTTTGATATTTCAGAAAGTAGGAGGAATCTCCCCAAGATTATGGGAGCTACTTTTTCTCCGGGAGACGCGCTAGCAGATTAATGCATAAATCATCGTTCTAAAGAATGGCCCAGTTATAATCTGGACGCACAAAAGTAGTTATAACTTTGTAAATAACAGACACATTTTTATAAATTATAGACCAAATTAAAGGAAATTTATTCAGCTTTAAGGAAAATCATACAAATAAATTAATTTTCTTTGTTACGAATAAAAGAACGAACATGTTTGTTGATGCTCCCCATTAATTTTTGCACATCCTTCATCGCACTTTTTTAGCACTCTGGTTCCATTTTTGTAACATTATAACTTCATTTTTTGCTTCTTTATTACTCTTCTTCAATTTATTTTTTACATTTGCCCAATATCTTTCGATTGGTCGAAATTGTGGGCAGTTAGGCAGTAAGTTTTAGAAATTTTCGAACCACTGAATGTTGGATTTTCTAAGAAAGTGTGCAAAATTTCTTCACTTCTTTTTTGTTCCATGGCGTCTGTACTATACTATTAGAATGACAGACTTGAAAATTATGTCAAACAACGGTATATGTCTTGTCAACAACATATGTAAATGGTTTAAAATTTCATAGACTGGGGGCGCTGTAGCAACGTTATGAATGCGTCCAGATTATAACTGGGCCATTCTTTAGGTACCGTTAAGGGGTTAAAATTTAAGTTGAAAGAGGGCCTTTTTAGCCGTGTTTTTATAGAAAAATGTACAAATCTAGGGATAGAGATATTTCAGAAAGTAGGAGGAGTCTTTCCAAGATTAGGGTCTCTATTTCTTCTCCGGAAGACGCTCTAGCAGATGAGTGTATAAATTACATTTGATTGGGTTGGATTCTATTGGGGCACTCTAAATGGTCAAAGTGGAATTTTTCAAAATTTGACCCTACGGGTCAAAAGTCGGGACATCAGAATTCGTTTTAGAGGTATGGTTTCTTCGGCAAAGTTTCTTATTTTGATCCCTAGAATACGATTTTCCTTGATCGTTGAGCGATTTTTTTGCCTCCATACAAATCGACCCGGCCTAACGGATATACATCCATATATAAGCACATATTTTTAAAGATTTTTTCTAAACTGAAGAGTAATGACATTTAGTGCAAGCAAGTCATTTATGTTTTTATCTATCAAGTATAACATGTTGAGATATCTTAGATGGTAGAGCTGTTAACTGACAACCTGGAGGTCAAGGTTCGAATCACGCCAAGGCGCCCACATGCCATTTTATTAAAAAAAAGTTTCAATAAAAAAAATATTTTTTTATTAAATTCAGTTTTGTTTGGAAAATTTATTGTTAGACTCGTTATTTTTGTCCATATCGATATTTCATATGGTGGTTAGTAATTACATGTCAATAATATAGCATTATAATAATAATCTAAACTTCTGGCATATGACCGCTACGGCTGGCAAGGACGCAGTCTAATCTGGAGGTCCAATTTTCGATGACTTTTTTCAACATTTGTGGCCGCATATTGGCAATTACGCGGCGAACGTTGTCCTCCAAGTGATCAATCGTTTCGGGCTTATCGGCGTAGACTAGCGACTTCACACATCCCCACAGAAAATAGTCCAACGGCGTTAAATCGCACGAACTTGGAGTCATTTAGAGTAAACGTGGTGCGAAAATGTTCCATAGTTAATCGAATTAATTGCTCTGATGGACATAATGCGCGATACGTATTTCGAACAGAACCATGATTTTCAAAATATATTTGCACAATTTGGAAGCGTTGTTCATTCGTCAGTCTACTCATGTTGAAATGCCAAACCAAACTAAACATAAATCACTTGACAGCTGACAAAATGGCCGCCAGTTAAAAAAGTGATGGCAACTTAAGATCTTTAAAACTTTAAAAACTCGCGACTTTATTCACGTTTTTACTTTTTTAAAAACTAAAAAAAAAAAAAAAACTAGTGAACTTTGATGACCTACAGTTTCTGAGCTGCCTACTTCAAAAATTAATATAGCTGCGATATTTACTGTAGTAGCAATTTGGAAAAGCATTTTGCACTTTAAATTGCGTAAAATACCGTTAACCCTAAAAGAACGTAAAATAACTTTAACCCTAAAATAATCCAATGAAATAACTTTAACATAAAAATAACGTAACGATTTAACATAAAATACATGTTCACAAAATACCGATATAATAATACGTAATGCAGATAGTACTCTAGTGTCATTACTGGTAGTCAAAAAAAGTGATATGTCATTACCGTTTTGTAGATTCACTAGCGTGCCCCGATAATTTACTTTCTTGCTTGAGGTAATGTGACTCAAATATGGAGCATTAATAAGCTGAATACGGAAAAATAAACAAACAAAAATTTGGGAAGGAACTTTAGTTCCTGCCATCGATTCCAGATTTTGATAAAAGAGTATTTCTGCAAAAAAAAAAGTTTTAAGTTTTTTTTGCAAAAGTGATATCAAAAGTTACGTAACGATAAGCCTGGCATAAGAAACGCATTTAATCAATTTTGGTAGCAAAATAGGTCTTGAAAGTCTGTGGTGACGAGCATGTTGATTTTGAATGCACTGCGGAACGATTCTGGTTCACATTTGACTTTAAAATTTATGTTTTTTTTATCATAAAATTACCCAGTCAGAAAAAGTCCAACGTGGTCCGTTCTGGGAAGGTACTTAAACAGTTGGTACAAGTACTGGCAAAAATTACTTTCCCAATCGCAAATTGATACTATCATTAGACAAAAGGTCCATCTGTTCCAAAAGTCTTGGAAAATCACGGGAAACAAACTTTTCAACGTTTAAAATGGGTGGTCAAAGATAAATAGGTGGTCAAAAATAAATTTTTTAAAATAAAATTAAAAAAAAGTTAATTTTAAATTAATTTGATACTGCTGGGATTCGAACCCAGGCCTCCAGATTTACAGCCAAGTGTTTTACCCGCTTACAAAGAGAGTCTCCCGATGTGTTCTCTCCGATCTTAGTAAAATTTAGATATGTGATGGAGCAGGAAAAAGGGACACATCGGCCCAATCTCATATTAAGGGTTTAAAAAATGGGGTCAAAAATTTAAAACCCAGGCCTGCAGATTGATAGCCAAGTGTCTTACCCGCTAATAAAGAGAGTCTCCCTATGGGTTATGTGATGGAGCAGAAAAAAAGAGACACATCGGCCCAATATCATATTCAGGGTTTAAAAAATAAGATCAGTTTTAAAAATGAGCAGTTTTCCACTGGGAATGTATATTAAAGCTTATTTAATCGAGCAGGTGTCTCAGCTTTTTCCGATATTCGTAACCGATAGGCTTTTTGCGACTTTTCCCGAAGGGCTTTATTCGCAAAATTTTCAAAAAAATATAATATATAATTCAAATTTTTTATTTCTTGAGTGCAAATAAATCTAATTTTGTAAATATTTGTGATGTTTTCATATTTGGGCAGCTTAAATAAATATGTGTCTTTTTTTTGTTGTCCTCTACAACATATCCAAAGTTCATTTAAATCTGCGGGTTCGAGTCCGTATACCTCCCTTGTCAGCTAATATTTTCATTACTTCTTATTATGTTTTTAAAAACAGTGTAATTGTGTAGAAAAAAAGAGTCTAACTTACCGATTGTATCTGAGAACTACG
>JAEKOY010000502.1:0-25000 GCA_021234595.1 Delia radicum
CTTCGTTTTCGGTACTTTTTTTTTTGGAAAAAGGTACTTTTTTTTGGAAAAATGGACACTATTTTCCAAAAACCAACATATGTACCAAATTTCAAGTTGCTAGGTCCAGAGGTCTTGGCGAGGAGATAGGGACAATATTTTCCGGAAAAGGAGGAGTTTTTTTTTGGCCTTGTCCGTTGGAATATCAAAAAATCGCTTCTTGGTGGAGGTCTAAGTCGGAGGACGAACATATGTATCAAATTTCAAGTTCCTAGGTCCAGAGGTCTTGGCTGGGAGATGTTGAGTCACTCAGCCCTCAGTCACTCAGTCACTCAGTATCTCAGTATGCTATAGCTATAGATATAGCTATAGCATAAAAAAAACACAAAATTCAAATAGACATTATTAAAACTATTATAAAAAAAAAAATATATGCATTTATAAAGAAAGATCTTATCGACATCACGTGATCAATGATCTCTATAAGACCTTTCTCTTCAAAACGTTAGGTGTAGTGAAAATACCAAATGAATCAGTAATAGTTGTGTAACTTACTTGAAGTGCATTATAATCCAAAGTATAAATTGATATACCTTAATTTGGCACACTTTAAGTTCAAACACTTCATAATATCTTTTGTTCAAATTACATATAATTATTTAAAAGTAATTCGGTATTTTCTCTCACCCTTCTTTTTGTTTAGTTGTAAGAATTATTATTGTTATTATTAAATACAAGCTTTAAGAAAATCAAAATAAAAGTTCAGTTGAATATAAACTTAACAGAAGTTTAAACGTTTTGTTTGAAATTCCTAAATGTATATTTTAAGTATAAATTATGGGATAATGCGATTGAAATTTCAGATTTTTAGCCTAAGGGGTTTAAGTAGGCCGATAAGGGGAAGACTTTTTATATAATCTATCTATCCAATTTTCAAGTTCCTTACTCCATCGGTTTAAGCTTTGTGATTAATTCCAATTTTTCTTATTTAAACCCCGTTTTTATGGTGAGTTTCAAAAAAAAAGTTCTTCAATGTATTGAGCGAAGTGTTTTGGACAGAAGGAGACTTTTTCCTTTTTATCTCTCCCCGCAAAAGTTTACAAAAATCCCGCCTTCGTGGATGTATAATTTATTCCAAATTTCAAATTGAATATTTTTGTTACCATTTTTACAAAGTTTTTATTGGAAATTCCAAAAACAATATTTCCGATAAATTAACCCATACCTAAACATACATATTCTAAAATTCAGATTGCTAAACAAAAGGATTGGGCAGTAAATCAAGAGGAAACCTTTTCACTTTTTGCTCCATTACGTAAACATTTTCAATAATCCAATATTTGTGGATGTCTAAGCCAGAGGAAGAACATACATGCCGAATTTCAAAATCAAGCGGTTTGGGCTGAGTGCTTAATCGAACATTTGTCTTTGTGTATCAAGTTTTGTTTGAAATTCCTAAAGGTATATTTTAAGTGCTTTAGCCCATAGATTGTTGGCTAATGCACTTGAAATTTCAGATTTTTAGCCGAAGGGGTTTCAGCAGGACGATAAGGGAAAGACTTTTTATCTTTTTGTACTACAAACTAACAATTTCCGAAAATCGTGATGCGATGGAGAAGGAACCTCAATGATAAATTTGAAGTTCCAAGCTCCAGCGGTTTAGGCAGCGAGATTAGGCGGTATTAATCAGTTTTTAATACTGTTCGATCAGAATTGCACTCAATTTACTCTAATTTGTTTTGTTTTATAATTATAAATTTATTCTTTTAAAGTACTTATCACTCAAGTGTTTTTTTTTACCGACTACAATTTATTATAAAAAACACTAAATTTCTTTGCTCAATTTATAACGGGTCATATTTTCTATTGTTTTCTAGTTTATTCTTACTAATAAAAATGGTAAAGCATCATTGCTTTATAAACCTTTGCAACAAGTACACAAACTAGCGGTGGTTTTTTTCTTGTTTTCAATTTTCGTACAACCATTGTTGGCGACCGTGACAGGACACTATTAACTAATTAATAATAGTTCTGATAAAGAAAAGTTAAGTGTTTTAAGTTAAAAGTAAATTAAAATAAAAAACCAAATTTCTGAAAAGAAAAAGTTAAAATTATTTGCGAAATAAAGAAATACATCAAACTTCATCATCATCAAACTTCATCGTCATCGTATTTTAAGTCATAAATATCTTCAACTGAATTGCTAGCCACAAACCTCCTCTGCTGTTTCATCTACATCAACGCTTTGTAACATCGTACAAATCCATCTGCACATTTGCTCAAACATCCATACTTACACGGATTCATCTAGAGCAGTTGCTTGTTTGTTTAAGAGTTTACTACTCAGCAGTCTCACACACACAAACATACGTGGACATTGAGTTGGTTTGTTTACACATTGTCAGTGTTGGGCAATTTGGTCATTTGGTACTTTTTATAAAAAGAAATTGTACATTTTGTATATTTTTGATTTTAATACTAATTTTAAACAATTTCAGTTAGAAATGAGTACGGATAAAGGGGAATCTGAAAATCTAGCTTCATTAAAGACACAACGGTCTACAATGAAACGGCATATTACGCAAATGAAGGTAAAAATAAAAAAAAGACGGTGCTTCGTCTGATTATACCATACTCGAATGCCGAATGCAGATTCTGGAATCATATTTCAAGCAAATTAGCTACATTTAATCCAAAATTGAAAAACTAGATCCAGCTGATATTACCCGATCGGATCTGGAAGAGCTTTAGGCAGCTTTGATTAAGGCAGCTTTGATTACTCTTATGAATAAAAAGCGTAGACATAGCGATGTTGAACAAAGTTTGTTGAACGTGACAAATGCACCGTTTTCGCATTATAGTCGTTTGCCGCAACTAAAACTTCCGAAATTTGATGGAAGGTATGCGGAATACTCACGATTTATCAGCTCGTTTAATACTTTGGTCAATGAAGATTCAAATATCCCAACTATTGACAAATTTAATTATTTATTAAATTGTTTATCTGGTCAAGCGTTAGCAGTTATTGAGCCATTTCAAGTGGTTGAGTCAAATTATAAATTGGCTTTGGAGATGTTAAAGGAAAGGTATGATAACAAATCATTAATATTCATCGACAATGTCAATGCTTTGCTTTCAATTGTTCCTATCACCGAACCTAATGCTACGTCTTTGCGTTCAATTCTGGATAATGTTGCCAGTCTTCGCTTCTTTCATTAGGATCAGAGCTTGATGTTATGAACGCAATGATTATTCATTTCGTACTTTCGGAAATTGACGCTGAATCAAAAACAATGTATGATGAAAAACAAGATTTCAACGCTTTGCCTTCATTCCATTTATTCCATTCTCAATCGTCGCTGTCAATTTCTTGAAAGTCGTACAGCTAAAATAGAGTCTTTTCAACAACGTAGTCATAAATTCAAACCTAATACTAGGCGTCCTAGTTCGTCTCTCGTACTCTCAGCCACTTTTTGTGAGTTTTGCAAAAATAATAAACATTTTATTGAATCTTCTCCTCCATACTTAGCTTTACCTGTAGCTCGTCGTTTGGAATTTGTTAAAAGCTCAAGTCTTTGCATCAATTGCCTACTAAAGGGACATATGGTGGCAAAATGTCTTTCAAACTTTCGGTGCCGTTTTTGTCGTTTTTCACATCACACAACTTTACACAATTCCAATTCATCGGTATCAAATGATGTTCAACCTTCGTCAAGTCCACAGAATTCATCAGTAAAGCAATCGCAGTTTCATCGTTCATCGCAAAATCAACATTTATCGTCGAATTCATCGTTTCAACAACCTCATACTTCATATCTTCAACAATCTTCGTCATCATCTCAGCCTATTGTGCCACAACAGCGTTCATCGTTAAATCCATCAACTAGTTTTGCGGCAATTCATTTAACTACACATTCATAGTTTCTAACTCGTAGTTGTCATATGAATCTACTACCTACAGCTGTTGTTTTTATCAAAGATTTCTTTAGTAATTATCAACCTATTCGTGCGTTATTAGATTCTTGCTCAGAACTTAATTTAATTACTCAAGATGCGGTAAGTTGCCTTCGATTAAAACAAACTCGATCGGAACAAGAAATCGCTGCAGTTGAAAATATTCGTTCCCAGCTCAAGTTCGTAGTTTCAGCCACTATAAAGTCTCGAATAACTGAATTTGAAAGGACTTCTAATTTTTTAGTAACCAAATCTATTTCGTCTTATCATCCAGCAGAACGTATCAATACAGCTGATTGGAACATTCCCAATGACCTGAAGATGGCAGATCCACAGTTTTATACACCTCAGCGAATTGATCTTTTGATAAGTTCTGAAATTTTCTTCGATCTTTTCCTAACTGGAAAAATATCGCTCGAAAATAATCTTCCTTGTATTATAAATACGCCGTTTGGTTGGATCGTAGGAGGTAAAGTGAATAATCAACAACAACATCGTTCTTTAACGTGTAATGTTACCATAAAACATCAAGACTTGGATAATCTGTTGAAAGCCTTTTTTGAAATTGAGGAATTTGAAAAATCCAAGCCTATAAGAACGGAAGAAGAAGATCTGTGCGAGCAGCATTTCGTAAAAAACACTACTTTCAACTCATGTGAAAAGGTTCAGGTACGTTTGCCATTTAAGTCTACTATTAATAAACTTGGCAATTCCTTTGATACTGCTCGCCGACGTTTTATTTTTCTTGAAAAGCGACTTTTAAAAGATGACATGTTATGAAAAATGTATATTGATTTGATGAACGAGTATATTAGTCTAGGCCACATGTCACCTGTTTCTTTTGATAAGCTCAACTTTTCGCACTATCTAATTCCACACCATTGTGTTCTTCGTCCTCAAAGTTTATCAACAAAACTCAGAGTTGTTTTCGACTCGTCGTGCGTTAATGGTCGGGCCTAGGGTTGCCAGACGGGCTGGACTTGGCTGGATTGTCCAGCTTTTTCAATGCTTGTCCAGTGTCCAGGTAAAATAAAATTTGTCCAGCTAAACAGAAAATTTTCGAGAAAAAAAAATATTAAACAAAATAGTTTTAATCTATAAATGTCTTTATTGGTACATTTAACAGAATTACTTTTGAAAAAGTGTCGTTATATTAAATTTGTCTACATTACCATCTCTTTTGCATACAGCCAACACAGGCGGTACATTTTTTACAATACAATTTCAAAATGTATCATCTCTAATAGTTTCCCTATTGTATCATCACTAATAATATTCACCAGCACTTAAACAGCTGATCCCATAATACATTTTGTTGGAAGAAGTAAAATGTACTGAGTGTTCTTTTATTTACTTTTTAAATAAGATTTAAATTGTTTAGAGCAACTTATTAAAATGGATAGCGATGAAGAAGCTGGTCTATCAAAAAGAAGACTTACAACATTCTCCGAAGTATGGAAAGTAATCCCAGAATATGCAAAGTGGATACGAAAAAAAGATAATTACACGGCAGAGTGTAAATTGTGTCAAACTCATATTTTAATAAAATATGAAGGAAGCCGGTCGCTAAATAATAAAAACCAAAAAGCATATCAAAATGGAGATGTCGCAGAAAATCTCTCAAACAATTTCCAAGTTTGTAGTTCCAGTAGAGACGAAAATTGAAACACAAATCGCCAGGGCAGAGTTAGTATGTGTTTACCATAACGTTTTGCACGGACTAAGCTACAATAGTCTCGATTGTCAAATTAAGTTGAGTTCTGTTTTATATTGTGATAGCAAAATCGCCAACAAGATAACCTGTGGAAGAACAAAAGCAGCAGCAATTGCCAGAAATGTTTTGGCTCCATTCTCACAATAAGTAACTGTAGATGCTTTAAAAAAGAACTATTATTTCTCTGTAAGTAGCGATGCTTCCAATATTGGTAATGTTAAGACTTACCCATACGCTGTTCAATTCTTTGATCCCGAATACGGAATCCGCAAACTAGTTTTAGACTTTTATAACGATCCCTATGAAACTTCTAAGGATATTTTTTCAAATATAATAAGAATAACTAATGAATGTGATTTAGAAATACAACAAATATCATCATATAGTGCTGATAATGCTGCAGTGAACTACGGTATTCACAACTCGGTTTACCAAAAACTGAAAGATACTTCTGATCAAATCGTAAAAGCAAATTGTAATTGTCATATTCTTAACAATTGCGTTAAAAGAGCACTAAATGCTTTATCTGTTGATGTAGAGAGCATTATTATAAAAATATTCAATGAGTTCAGTTCATCGGCAATGACCACTGAGAAATTAAAAGAATGTTTTGCGTTTGCTGGTATAGAATATAAGGAACTTTTGAGGCATATTGCAACTAGGTGGCTCTCCCTACTGCCAGCTGTAGATCGTCTTATTTTTTGCTGGCCTGCTGTAAAAATGTATTTTTTAAAAAAAGGACAAAATAAGTGCCAAAAAGTTTTATGGGAATTTATTTCATATGGAACTTCTGCAAATGATATCAATGATGAAGATGAATGCAAAACTGAAGGCTTATCGGAAGCATATTTATATTTTATACACAACATAATGCAGGAATTCCATACCACAATTTTGGCTCTTGAAAGTGACTCTTGCACAGTTTTAGAGATGCACGATATAATGAGCCGACTCATGAATAATCTTCAATGTAGATTAAATGACAAATTTTTTGGCAGCAAGGTAATTACTATTTTAAAAAATCTTTCTAATAATGAACAACAAATGTTTATTAAAGAAGCTGAAGATTTTTTAAAAACAGCTATCAGTTATTTAGAAAATCGTTACGATTTTGGAGATGACTCTTTTTTTAAAAAAGTTGTATTCTTAAATTTAAAAAAAAATCTATTTTCTTGGGAAGATTTGCAAGAACTCCCAAAAGTTCTAAAAATAGATAAAGCGATAGATAACGATAAATTATACTCGGACTTTTGCAGTTTACGTAAAGTATATGAACAATTGCCAAAAGATTTGTCAAACGACAAAATATGGGCCAACTTTTTTTATAAAAGTGATGAAAATGAGTTCGAAAACTTAAGGAAAGTAGTATGCTTCGTATTTTCTATACCCGTAAGCAACGCCTTTTGTGAAAGGGTTTTTAGTATACTAAATAATCTCTACACAAAAGAAAGAAACCGAATGGCATTCGACATAATTAAAGCGGAAATATTAATTCGCTTAAATTTAGAGAAATCTTGTAAAGATTTTCAACAATTTTTACAGACACCCAAAGGTACAGAATTGGCGAATTCTGTAAGTTCAAATTCGAAATACATGTGGCAGAAAAAGTGATTTTTTAATTTATGATACAAAATAATTTGCAGTTTTGGTATACTTTAGTAACTTAAACTAGATTAAGTTGTTATTTGTTCTGTTAATTTTTGTTCGTTTTTGTTTTTTTTTTTAAAGGAGTTAGTGAAGTCAGAAACATTTTTGCAGGCAGGTTTACTGCAGAAAAATCGTTAATATCAGCAAAGAAAAATATTAAATTTAACAGCGAACCCTGCAAAAAATGTAGCCGACTTTAGTTACTTTTTAGTGTATTAAGATTTTTGTTATTTTGTTTTGTTTTTAGTATTAAATTTTAATTATAACAGATTTAAAAGACTGAATTGAATAATTTTAAATTTTATTTATTTATTTTTTAATAAACGATTTTAAATCTCATATATTTAAAAGACTGAATTGATTTTTTTTAAGTTTAACTTAATTTAATAATTTATGTTCCTAACAATGTGCAAAACTATTACCTTAAATAAAAGTTTTTTAAACAAAATATGGCAACGTTGTTTCCCTTAAAAAAAAATTAAATGTCCAGCTTTTTTGGAAAATCCAGCTTTTTTGAACCTGATGTCCAGCTTTCAGCTATTTTGGATCGGGCAACCCTAGTCGGGCCTACTATACAACAGGATTTAATAACAACAATTTTTTCTTCTCGACTTAACAAATTTGCATTATCGGCAGATATCTGTAAAATATATAGACAATTCTTGGTGAATGATAGAGACCGAAACTTCCAGCTCATTTTATGGCGAAGTAACGTCAACGATCCTATAAGTTTATACCATTTAAACACTGTGACTAATGGAACTTCCGCCGCTCCATTTCTTGCCGTAAGAAGTTTATTTTTTATTGCTGTTTTTCACAAAAACTTGTTTCCTATTGGATCTGAAGTTCTCATTTATGTTGATGATCTTCTCACGGGGGCAGATGATCTTTTTGGACTCTCTACAAAAAAATCCGAACTAATACAAATTTTGGAAAAAGCTGGCCTTGAATTGAGCAAGTGGAATTCAAATTGTGCAGAACTACCGTAATCTACTGGAGAAATTCCTTTAGAAACAAATGATGAAAATATTACTAAAACTCTTGGAATGGCTTGGAAACCAAAGGAAGATGTTTTCTGTTTTCGTTTTGATTCTACAATCGTTGAAGTTCCCACAAAACGAACTGTTTTATCAGTTGTTGCAAAAATTTTCGATGTTCTCGGTTTACTTAGTCCAGTAGTAATTTCTTGTAAAATTTTGATTCAAGAAATGTGGAAACGACAAATGGATTGGGATGCGCCTTTAAACGAATGTTTATTGAATCGTTGGCGATAAATTGAACAAAGTTTTTTATATATAATTCATATTGAGGTTCCAAGATTTGTTGGTGCTTCTCCAAAAATAAAATTCGATATTCACGGGTTCGCTGATGCCTCCCAATTAGCTTATGGATGCTGCTTTTACGTTTCAGTACGTCACAAAAATGAATGTAAATCAACTTTGCTCATTGCAAAATCAAATGTGGCTCCAGTTGTTCAACAATCTTTTCCTCGTTTGAAGCTTTGTGTTGCGTTATTGCTCAGTCGAACTTGGGAAAAAATTAAACACAAATTTCATCTTTATACTTATCGTATATTTTTTTGGTCTGATTCAAAAATCGTGTTGAATTGGCTTAGTAATCACTCATCGTCTCACGTTTGCTTTCGTTGCAAATCGAGTTTCAGAAATTCAAAATCTGACTCATAATATCCCTTGGAGACACGTGCCTTCTAAACAAACTCACGCGGATGTGGTTTCTAGAGGCTGTCTTGCAAATGAATTAGCATCCAGAATTTGGTTTAGCGGTCCAGAATTTATTCTCAGAAATGAAAACGAGTGGCCTAAAAACAACAATGAAATCGTCGACCTACCCAAAACGGAAATGAGAAAATCCATTTTCAGTACATCTATTGTCTTCGAAACTATTATTCATCAAATCATTTATCGACAGTCTTCGTATTCTTCGTATAATCGCATACATTCATCGCTTTTTTGACAAATCAAATCGTAACCCTCTTATATCATCGAAAGAACTGCAATCATCGCTTTGGAGAATGTGTATGACATTCAACAAACTGCATTCAAAGATGAAAAAAATATGCTCAACAAAAAACAAAGGGTTTGAAAACCAAGCCTTCAAAAACTGTCACCGTTTCTCGACAAGGTACAATGCTGCAATTCAACTTTAATCATTGTTAGAGTTGGTGGTCGGCTAGCAAATTCAGATTTACCGTACAACACTAAATTTCCTGCACTTTTACGTTTCATTCAACTTTTCATCGAACATCTTCATCGGAAACATTTACATGCTGGCCCAAAGGCTCTCATCGGTATTCTTCGACAACAAGTCTGGGCAATCAGCGGTAGAGACATCGTAAGAAAAGTGGTGCGTAATTGCGTACACTGCTTCAAATATAAGCCTAGACTATTGCAACAGATTATGGGCGATCTTCCTGCAGATAGATTGAAAGTTCAACGTCCTTTTTTTGTCACTGGAGTAGACTTTTGTGGTCCGTTCTACACGTCTTATCGTATTAGAGGAAAACAGCATATACAACATACGCAGCTATTTTCGTTTGATTTTCGTCTATAGCTATTCATATAGAACTTGTTTCGGATCTATCTACTAATAATTTCCTTCTTTGTCTTAAAAGGTTCATAGGTCGTCGTGGCATACCCCAAATTCTCTATTGTGATAACGCCACGAATTTTGTTGGTGCAAACAAAAAACTTGAGGAGTTTAAACAACGTTTTTTTGATGAAGCTAACATTAAAAATGTGATGAAATATAGTTCTGTAACTGGCTTTAAATTTGTCTTCATCCCTCCTCGTTCTCCCCATTTTGGTGGCCTTTGGGAGTCAACAAAAACGCTTTTGATAAAAAACATATCAAAGGCAGGTGTTACGTATGAAGAACTGCAAACAGTACTTATTGAAGTGGAAGCTATTTTAAATTCTCGGCCATTAGCTCCTCGATCTGATGATCTAAATGATGGATAAGCTTTAACTCCAGCACACTTGCTAATTGTCATTACTTAATGGCATTACCAGATGAAAATTTAGACAACTCCAAAAATGTCAATTATCTGAAACGTTTTCAACTAGTCACCTTTTTAAAACAACAATTTTGGCAACAATGGGTTCGTGACTACGTCTTAAGTTTACAACAAAAGGTTTAAGTCTTCAACAAATATCCAAGAGGGTGCTTTAGTCATCGTACATGAAGACAACATCCCTCCTCAGCAATGGCTTCTCTCTCTCTCGAAGCTATTCCCGGCCTTGATGGCAAAGTCAGAGTCGTAGATCTTAAAACACCAAAGGGCATTCTTCGAAGGTCGTTTCATAAAATTGCACCTATACCTAGTGAAGAAAATGATTGAAAGTGCCTTTCAATGGAGGCAGTATGATCACTCAAGTGTTTTTTTTTTTTACTGACTACAATTTATTGTAAATAACACTAAATTTCTTTGCTCAATTTATAACGGGTCATATTTTCTATTGTTTTCTAGTTTATTCTTACTAATAAAAATGGTAAAGCATCATTGCTTTATAAACCTTTGCAACAAGTACACAAACTAGCGGTGGTTTTTTTCTTGTTTTCAATTTTCGTACAAACAAATACTATTTTTACTATGTTTTTATTGCATATTTTAGAAATTATCTTTTCAGCAAGCCCACTAAGTTGTTATCATAGATAACACGTTGTTTTGTCTTAAAGTTTCAAATGTAATATTTATTGGACAACGGAATAAAGTAGTAACTTTTTTATTTTACAGCCTTCCATAAATGTTTTACTCAGCGAATAGAAAAGCCCTATGCCAGGCCGCAGTCCGTCTTCGCAGAAAAACTGTAATATTCACACAATGTTCTTTTGAAAACCGTTATTTATGGGAATAATTAACATAACTATGTAAGACATAGCTCCCATTTTGAATTGGGGGTTAAGACAGACATATTTTCATTAAATTCTTATTCAAAATGTTTGTGTGTTTGTTTATTTGTTTGTTTGTACCTTATAGGAGACCAAACCTCTGGACCGATCTTCCTGAAATTTTCACAGCACTTAACTGGGACTCTGGCATGATTAATAGGGTACTTTTTTTCGACCACGCCCACTTTTACGCCCACTTTTTTAAATTATGTAATTGCTCACATATAGTTTTTAACAGATTTACTTCAAATTGTATACACATTATACTCCAGGCGAGGTAGAAATAATCATTTCTTACGCCACGCCCCCTTTCACGCCCCTTTTCACGCCAAATTTTGTTTGAAAGTTTTAAACTTTTTGTTCTCTGTACAAATTTTTCCTTCCAACGGATTTTTTTTATTTGGTAGTATATTGCTCTTAATACTGTTAACGTCGCCATATAACTATGAACCACGCCCACTTCACCGCCCAATTTTTTTAATTCAGATACTTATACCACTAACAATGTTTGCTATACAAAATACTTTTTTTGTAATATGTATTTACCTAAAGTTTTATACACTTTTTATCTACAGGTAAGGTAGCCATACATTTTTTTATTACCAAATCCCCCTTTTTCGCCCATTTTACCTTAAATTATAATTAATCTGCTTTCAATATACATATATGAAATGGAATGTGTGTTTGTTTATTTGTTTGTTTGTACCTTATAGGAGACCAGACCTCTGGACCGATCTTACTGAAATTTTTACAGCATTTGACTGGGACTCTGGCATGATTAATAGGCTACTTTTTTTGACCACGCCCACTTTTACGCCCACTATATACTACACATTATATACTCTAGCAAGGTAGATATAAACGTTTCATACGCCACGCCTCCTTTCACGCCCCATTTTGTTTAAAAGTTTTAATATTTTTGTCCTCTGTATATTTATAAAAAAGTTATTAGCCTTAAATCAAATGTTAGGCAGGACAACGTCTGCCGGGTCAGCTAATTAATACAAATAAAATTTTAAGGCAAAACAAAGTTTGCCGGGTCAGCTATTTTATATAATTTTTAGTACCATTTTTCTGCTATCTTCACAGAATTATTTCTATGAGTGTAAGTTGATGTAAATAAAACTAAAAAAACCTTTCAATATTTTTTTTTACAATAATACACCCCAACCAGCAAACGGGCTCAAAAATGAATCAAAAATGTACTTTAGAATTTAAAATGAATGTATCAGAAAAAAATTTTCTTCATAAACTTGAGCCCGTTTAGAGCTATTTTATTTTTTGAAAATTTTTTTTTTTTTTTGAAAAATGTTAAATATTTGAATCAGTTTTGACTCTAAAATAAGAGGGCTCCAAAAATAATCATTTTAGTAATTTTTTTTTTATTTAATTTAAGTGCTCCGAAATTTGCTGGCTGGGAAGGTAAAATGACATATAAATCTACACCGAAAAAATTCCTCAGTTGCTCAGTTGAAGAAATCATCAGTTGCATTTTGATAAATGTAAATTAATAGGTAACTCTTAAACATACCACTTGATTCACACGCACTCCACTGCTGTCCACGCATATCTACAATTTCCCAGTATTTTGTAATTTTCAAAAGAGAATTTAATGCTCTATGCAATAAGTCCCAGGTGTAAAAAGTCCCAGGTGCAAAAAGTCCCAGTGCAAAAGCTCCCAATGAAATAAATTCTAAAAAAATTAAATAAGTCCCGTCTCAAAAAAGTAAAATAAATTCTAAAAAAATTAAATAATTTCCAAAACAAAAATGAAACAAATCCTAGGTTTTGGTTGTTATTTCATCATGAGTTACAGTCCTTTTACGAAACGTATCCGCTCGAGTAATGAAGCTTTAAGGATTGCAAACTGCTTGAAATTTTTGTTTCTTTTAACATAAAAAATATCTAAGCATTCTAATTTTCTGCTAAAAAATATTTTGCCCCTTGAAAATTTTTATTTAAACAGAATTCTTAAAACATGCCTAAAACAGAAATTTAATTATGCTAAAACATGCGCGGCTCCAGCAATTAATATAAGCGGGAATTTTATACGCCTCAGTGTGCAAAAAAATAACAAACACATGCAATTGTACATCAGGCGTATTAATTGCTGGAGCCACGCATGTGATAAAATAATGGCTAACTACTCATTTATCCATACAATTTTTCTAAGAATCAAAACCCATTTAGAGAGTGCATGGACACTAGTGCGTATGAGTGTTTTGAATATGAAATTAATATCAATCATACGTACGAGAAACATAATGAACAGGCAAATTTAAAATCGCACAACAAATTTAAAAAATTATGGATGCTAACCGATTCGATGCGAGCAAAGCTATTTTCTTTTATTTCGGTAACGGTATTTTAGCGCTAATGGTATTTAAGTTATTTATGTAATGTTATTTTAGGGATAACGGTTTTTTAGTTATTGCGGCAACGGCATTTTAATGGTAACATTATTTTAGTTATTCATGTTATGTCAATGCACACCGATATTTTTAGGACCATTATGCCCGAGTTAAACCTGCTGCCTAGTCAATTATATTTTAAACTTGAAGGCAAAACAATGTCGTCCCCACGCTAACAATGTAGAAGTAATGTATTAGTATTAGTAATGAAAACACATCTAAATCCGCTATGGTCCGGACCATAGTGTGTACGTATCCCTACGCCATGGGGATGAGCCCTCTCCACACACATTGTAGTATTAGAAATTAAAGTATGTTAGAATTAGTATAAATAGAGTTAAGATTTGTAAATAAAGTGGAGTCTTTAAAAAACATTCAAAGAAACAAAACTTATTTTTTCATTCCGCAACAACCCGTTAACATTTGGTGACCCCTAAATTACTAAGCAAATTTCAAGTTTCCCCCACCCGTGGTAAGTAACTTGAAATTATTAGTAACTCGCAACGTTTTGTGTTTTAAAATAAAGGACAAAATTCCCCCCACCAGTGGTAAGGGTTTTGAAATGTATAGCGTCGTGACAAGTGTACAAAGGTTTAAAAAAAATAAAAATAAAAAGTGAATATATAAAATAGGATAAAAATCCTTATAAAATATATAAAAATACGGTACGGTTACGGAATAAAATAACTAAAATAAATAAAAAGCTAAAACTTGGTGAAGTGAAAAAAAATCGATTATCATTGGTAAGTTTTTTATATAGATTTTGTATTTTTTTAATAAATTTTTCGTGTAAAATGATTTTGTGGGCGTATTTAATTTTTTTTTATATTAGCTGAAAAGTAACTCAAAAGCTACTTTTTAAGTTAAAAAAAAAAAAAAAACTATACATATTTTCCTTATTTTTAATTGATTGTACTATCTCGGCCCTTATTTACAATGGATCCGGTTAATGTTATTAAACAACAGGATAGATTAGGGAACGAGATTGTAAATACATATAATACTTTGAGCACGATTGCTCAAAGTAATAAATCAAATTTAGAAATAAGAAAAAGTGTGATGGGATTGCGGGAAAAGTTTTGTGGGCTCGAAGAAGAGTTTGAAAAGAATGATAAAGAACTCCGTCCTCCATCCTCGACTTTAGAACGAAATCCGTATTTTAAAACGAATTTTGTTGTCGAAGTACGAGAAGCAATAAAGAATTTCAATTGCTTATACTCGCAATTGAAATTAAAGTTTTCTCAGGAGGATATTTTATTGAATGCGTCAGTTTTGGGAGAGACAACTTATAGTCGTGAAAAGGAGCAAACTGCTCCGCAATCCACGCCAGAAAGTGGTATAGCTGTAAGTGGTCTGCCTCCCTATTCGGAAAAAAATCCTGGTGCGTCAGTTCCAATATATATTGGATGATTTTGAATCTAAAATAGATAGATTCAACAATAAGGAAGTGTCAATAGACATCCTTAAAGAAAAATTCAAAACGTTAGAAAATATATTCATACAATATGTTGGAATATTTTCTGATGATGAATTAACAGAGGTATTTTACTCTCTGCGAGATAGGTATTTAGGAATACCTGGCATAGATAGTTATGCCAAGTCCCTACCTTTCAATTTACCAGCAATCGATCTGCCAAAGTTTAGCGGAAAAATGGTTGAATGGGACACGTTTAGAGAGTTATTTGAAGAGTTGATAATACATCAACCATATTCAAACACTCAAAAAATGTGTGTGTTAAAAACAAAGGTAGTAGGTAGGAGATGCAACTAAGAAAATTTCAAAAAATGAAAACTTTGAAACTCCCTGGAGTATATTGAAAGATCATTACTCAAATAAACGGGCAGCAACCTCAATATATTTTATGTCAATTTTAGACGCACCTTCGGTATATTATAACGAAAAAAGTGTAAAAAACTTTATTGAAATTATAAATGAAAGTGTACAGGCTCTGGGAGCCATGAAAATGGAAGCCGAAGAAGCATATCAGGCATTTATGTGTTTCGTGCTTCAGCGAAAATTGGATGAAAAATTAAGAATCCAATTTGAGCAGCATTTAGGAAAATCAAGAGATCTTCCAAAATTGGATAATCTCATTGAATTCCTGAATCAAATGCATTATTCCCTGGAGGCAAGCCAACAGTTCATGGGTGGGGACAAAGGTATAAATCCTTCAGAAAATGGAAAAAAATCTTGGGAGGCAAGCCAAAGTGGCACAAATCATTCAAGATATGGAGCGCAGTATGCTCAGGGGGCAAGCCAAAAGGCTAATCCCTCAAAAGATACAATAAAAATCAAGTGCCCACTTGGTTGTGCAGTCGGTCATGCACTTTATAAATGTACCAAGTTTAGAAACCTTCCCATCAAAGAAAAATGGGATAAGGTAATGGAACACAATGTGTGTTCAAGATGTTTAAGCTCTGGTCACACTAAAAAGGCATGCACCAGTAATTTCGTGTGCAATAAATGCAATACAGCTCATCATTCTCTTCTTCATAAAGAGAAGATACCTCAGAAAGCTGTTCTAGTAAACAGTGATGAGGATGATGAAGTAATTCTGTCCACAGCAATAGTGGAAGTGAAAACTGGAAATGATCAGTGGATAAATTGCCGGGTCCTATTAGATTTCAGAAGAAAACTGAAATTAAAGGGGTTAAAAATAAATAAAGAATTTGAAGGTTTGCAAATGAAAAAGTCTTCAGCTCACGAAAAAGTGGGTATAAATCTAAGGTCAAAAGTTTCCGACTATAAGACCTTCCTAAATGCGGTAGTCATGAAAAAGTTTGTGTCTGATGTACCGAACACAAAAATGATGGCAGGAGCTTTTCCTGATGATATCTCATTAGCTGATCCAAAATACTATATTCCGAATGGAATAGATTTGCTTTTGTCAAATCAATTTATTTTTGACCTCATCTGTGAGGGTAAAATTCAAGACCAAAACCAAACTTCAAAACACTAAGTTAGGTTGGGTGGCATATAGCATGACAAAAATTGATGGTTCCAAAGCAGAACCAAATATAATTGCAACAGTGCGCGAGTCATGTGACAAAATATTAGAAAAATTTTGGGAAATCGAAGAAGTCCCACAAATAAATAAATTGACAGTTGATGAGAAAGAGTGTGAGAAAAATTTTAGCGAAAATGTTAAAATACTTCTAGATGGTAAATTTCAAGTTATATTGCCATTTAAAAACAAACCTGAATGTTTAGGAAATTCTAGTGTAATTGCTAAAAGGCGGTTTCTTGCGCTTGAAAGAAAATTGGCTAAGAACCAAGAATTAAGGGTTCAATACTGCGATTTTCTAAAGCAATATTTTGAAATGGGTCATATGGAACTTATGACCAACAACTTTAAGATAACCAATGGTTATTATTTACCACATCACTGTGTCTTAAAACCAGAAAGCACATCCACCAAATTGAGAGTGGTATTTGATGCATCATGCAAAACGACCACAAATATGTCATTAAATGATATTTAATGACAGGGGGAGACTGTCTTAAATCAGTCAAGGCTCAGAGAGCAAATATAAGTAATATTATGCTGGAGTTTGGAATGCCCTTAAGAAAGTGGTGTTCCAATGAAAAGTCGTTGCTAGAAGGCGTTGACGAAAAAGATATGGAGGTAAATTTAGAAATTCAACAAGAACAGTTGAATGCTGTAAAAGCGTTAGGTGTCATTTGGACTCCAAAATCTGATGTGTTAGGGCTTAGATGTAAGTGGCCAGTGCAGGAAAAAATAACCAAGCGAACCATATTAAGTGAGGTTGCAAGAATGTTTGATCCACTTGGCTTAATAGGACCTGTAATAGTAATGACAAAAATGATATTACAGGAATTATGGAAACTAAAGTTAGATTGGGATGAAAAGGTTCCGGAAGAAATTGCTTCCAAATGGAAACTGATTAAGGACAATTTTGCATGTCTTAATCAATTTAAGGTACCTATACATATTATTTGTGTCAAACCAACACAAATAGAAATATATGGTTTTTGTGATGCTTCTATGAAGGCTTATGGTGCAGCTGTATATATTAGGTCGGTGGACAGCTGTGGTAATGTGTACACACATCTAGCAGCATCAAAATCAAGGGTGGCACCGATTAAAACCATAACGCGGCCAAGGTTAGAACTTTGTGCAAGTGTGTTATTGGTCGATCTAGTAAAAATAGTGGTGAAAAGTTTAAAGTTAGAATTTCAAAACATTTACTACTACACAGATTCTACAATTGTTCTAAGCTGGATTAAAATAGACCCAGCAAGATTACATATATTTGTTTCGAATAGAGTGAGTACTATTCAAGCAAATAGTGATGTCTCGAAATGGAGGCATATTAGGTCAGAGGAAAATCCTGCTGATTTGATATCAAGGGGATTATTAGGTAAAGAAATATTAACCAACAAATTTTGGTTTGAAGGTCCCAAATTTTTAAAAGGTAAAATATTAGATTCGTCGTCATCTCCGGTTGTTAATGAAGTCCCGGAAATAAAAAATAGGGCAAAAATATTAGTAATTGAAGAAAAAAGAGTCATTATGTAGGAAAATACACCACAAGAATAATTTTAAGTTCTTACAAAATGTAATAGCTTATGTGGTTAAATTTATAAACATTATTAGGAAAGGACCAACTAAACCTTTTATTGAATATAGGAGAGAGGCTTTGATTGTAATTGTACAGGAAATTCAAAGGGATAATTTTCTTACCGAGTTAAAGGTGTTAAAAGCGCGTAAAGCGCTTAGTAAAACATCTAATTTGGTCAGCCTTTGCCCAATATTAGATGAAAATAATATAATTAGAGTAGGAGGACAGGTTAGAAAATAGTAACTTGTCTTATAATTCTAAACACCCGATTCTTCTTCCTTATAAAGACAAAATAGTAGAGTTATTAATAGAGCTTCTTCATGTGCAGCATTTGCATGTAGGTCCGCAGGGTTTGTTGGCAACAATTTTGGCCATTACGTGGTCGACAACTAATAAAAAAAATAGTAGGCAAATGTTACAGGTGTTTTAAAGTAAAACCGACAAACATACATCAACTAATGGGAAATTTGCCAAAAGATAGAGTAATTAGAACTCGACCTTTTCTGAATGTAGGAATTGATTTTTTTGGTCCCATAACTATTCATCATAAGGTTAGGGGAAAAAAGACTGATAAGGCATATGTTTGTGTGTTTGTTTGTTTTGCGACAAAAGCAGTGCATTTGGAAGTTGTGTCAGACATGACTTCGGCAGCATTCATAGGAGCACTGAAGAGATTTGTAGCTAGGCGAGGTTGTCCATTAAAGGTTTACTCTGATACTGGTACGAACTTTGTAGGAGCTGCAAACAGCCTTAATGAAATTTTTCATTTGTTTGCCAGTGAGCAGCATAAGGCAAATCTTAATGAGTTTTGTACTCAAGGAGACATAATCTGGTTAAACATACCTGCCAGATCTCCACATGTGGGTGGATTATGGGAAGCATGCGTAAAGTCAAAGGAGACGCATTTTTATAAAGTAACAGAGGGGACAATGACGTACGAAGAACTGAATACGTTAATGACACACATTGAGTCCGTGCTTAATTCTCGTCCGTTGACTCCATTGTCTGATGATCCAAATGACTTTAAAGTTTTAACACCAGGACATTTTTTGATTGGGGAATCATTTACAACATTTGTTGACACTTCAAGCAACAAGTGTTATCATGGGTTAAGGGAGCACTGGAAAGCTGTGCAATCTAATTCCGAAGAATTTTGGAAACGTTGGTCGGTGGAATATTTGTCCGAGTTGCAAAAACGGTACAAATTGATCCATTTGATAACATTAAGTCTGGAACATTAGTTCTTCTCAAAGACGACACCACTCCTCCTTTAAGCTGGAGGCGGGGGAGGGTCATCCGAACCATAATGGATTCAGATGGTTTGTGTAGAATGGTAGAAGTAAGGACCAGCAATGGGGAAACTAAAAGGTCAATCCACAATGTTTGTCCTTTTCCTGCCGAAGAAAATGAAGTTGTTCTGGACGAACCATCCAGTAACATTAAAAATTCTACAAAGGTAAAATTAAATAAAAGAATGGACGATCCATCTTTAAATACATTAAGTAATGAAAAACTTGAAAACAAAAGTACAAATAAAAACCACAAAGGAAGTGGTTTCTGTAAAAAACTTAAAAATAAAAATATGTTAATAGTTTTGCTATCACTGTTAGCAATTATAAGTCCGGTTAGGTCACAATTTACTATAAATAATTTTATTGACAAGGCAGGGATCTTCTTCGAAGAGGTCGCAACTGTTGGGCTTACGAAAACTTCGTGGAACGTGGTGGTGCATATCAACATAACGGAGTATGCAGCAGCTAAAGCGAGTCTAGATGAAGCCATGAAATCATTAACTAAGGTGAAGGGGAAACACCAACAGATTGAGAAGGCATTTGCAGTTCAAAGTGCAGAAACGGCGTATGAACGGGTGCTCATCAAACATGATGTAATAGTGTCATCAACATCTACAAAAAGAACAAAAAGAGCCACATTTGCATTTATGGGCAGCATTTATCACTCACTTGTTGGTCTGATGGATGAAGAGCATGCTGAAATCTTATCAAATAGAATAAAAACCAACGAACGGAAGGAAGACTACTTACTAAACATTATGAAAAACCAATCATCACTTCAAGATATGACGTTGGACATAATAAAAGAACAAAGCAAATCAGTGTTCAAAAATATGAAAACACTGAGCGGTTCGATTCTGTTATTAGAAAAGTCTGTCAACGAGTTAAAAGATACTGAGGCCGTACTTAGTTCAGTAACAAATATGATTGCATCACTGGAGGCCTTTGAAGAAATACAAAATGGTATCATAGAAGCATTTTTAAGCTCCAAAAGTAATGTACTCACAACAATCATGCCTGTAAAGAAGTTTAAACTGCAGATTAAGATGATCAAATCGAGTCTTAGATCAAATTTGAGGCTACCCAGTGAAAATCCAGTAGAACTTGTAAAAATCTCACAGGTTTCTGCAGGAATTACGGACGAATTCATCATATTCAATATTCGTATTCCATTAATCAATAACGAATTATTTCAAGCCTATGAAATATATACGTATCCAACGATCCACGATGGTTTTTCTATAACACTTCAGCAAGGCAGCAAGTACTTTCTGATTGATGAAAGAAAAACAGTATACTACAGCTTAAATGATGACAACTTTAATCGCTGCCAACCAATGAAGGACATCATTATATGTCATCAAATACACCCTGTCTATAATACCAGGGGTACTTCTAATTGTGAAATTAATTTATTTTTGAAGACAAGGAAGATACCAGAAAATTGCGAAATAACCGTAAAAAGATTAAACAATTTCTGGCAATAAACACACACTTTAAATACTTGGATATTCTCACTATATGAAAAAAATATTTGCAGACATTAGATGCAGCGGAAAGAGACATAGTGTGTATCTCCAAGGATCTGGAATATTCAAAATGCAACCGGATTGTTATTTCGAATCAAATGAAGTAAACTTATGGGCATATGATTCCTACAGTACTGATGCGAATTACATATTTCCCAATCTCAACCTATCAACTTTGATGCCAGCACTACAACATCTAAAACTAAATGCGGAAATAGAAGTATACAAAATACCTGATATTCCCAAACCGTCAGAAATATTTGGCTTTCCGACACAACTGGATGTTCATCATCTCACTCACTATGGTATAAGCATGACTACAATCATCATCATAAGCATCATCATCATAGTCTTGATTTGGATACTGAGTAAATTATGCAAGATGTCAGCCAGATATTTGCCTGCAACGGTTGCCTTACCTCATTTAATGTAGGGTAGTTTTAATGAAATAAGTAAGTTTGGTTCTGTTGTTAGTTTGTTTTAAAAGATTAGGATCTTTTAAGGCCGGCAGAATGTTCAATCTTGAACGTAATATTTATTTTATCAATAGAATATAATTTTCTTCTTTAGAAAATTAAATGTAATAAAACTGAAAACAGTCATTAGGGCATATTATTTTCTATTATTTGTACAGGCATTAGACTTGTGACCAATGCATCGTATTTTTTGACGTAGTTCATTGCCCTGGGTTTTTTTGTTTATATGCGTACAGCATAATATTTAAATAATTTTATTACTACACTGTCAGTGGTATAGAATATTAGATAAGACAATGCATTTAGGTCCAAAAATAAGCATACGCTTTGTGTATGTAATTAAATGTATAGTTTATTAAGAATAAATAAAATACTTAAAATATGTGATGAACAAGAAAGGTTCCACACACATTGTAGTATTAGAAATTAAAGTATGTTAGAATTAGTATAAATAGAGTTAAGATTTGTAAATAAAGTGGAGTCTTTAAAAAACATTCAAAGAAACAAAACTTATGTTTTCATTCCGCAACAACCCGCTAACAGCAAGTGTTTTGAGTGACTTTGGTTCGATTGGTCCATTACACATAAATTTTAATTGTTTATTTTTTATTGTTCTAAAATATGTAGACATATCCCCCCACCAGTGGTAAGGGGCTTAAACAGTGTCTGAAAACGGGGGTCACCAAAAATGGTTAATAATTCGATTAATAGAATTCAATCCAAACACATGAATTTGGACTGATATTAATATTTTGTTTTTAAACCTTCAAGCACTTGTAACTTGAAGGTGAAGATGATCAATAAATAAAAAGACGAGTTTTTTTATTACTGACCAATATTTACAATTTTTATTGTGGTATTTATACTAAATTTATATACAAAAAGTGCTGACCTAATGTCTGCATATTTTAGAACAATAAAAAATTAAAATTTATGTGTAATTGACCAATCAAACCAAAGTCACTCAAAACACTCGCAATTAATGCAATTTGTAATATAATATTCTTTTATTAACTTTTACGTTCGTTGGCCAATAAAATAATACGTAAATAATTATTAAAGGTATTCACATATGTGTCGAATAGTCTTAACAATTATTAGGTGTATTAACATGGTTTTAACCAGATGGGAACCTAGAAAATTCCCGAAATAGATCTATCAACACATTCCTGAAAGTGGTCAATTAATATATTTGAAAACAAAAACTCTATAGATTATTTGTTGGGACAATATCCTAATAAAGAAATATAAAGTATGGCCTCGAACTAGAATAATTTTCATTTTCATTGCACAGTTAAAGGTCGAAAAAAACATAATTTTTATTTTTAATAAAAATTATATCAAACATTTTAAGTTTTGTGAATATTTAAGGAGTTTTGTATATAATGACCAACATATTTAATATTATACAGAATTCATGTGATGTTGAGGGAGGTCCTTCCGATCCATGCCTGTAAACTTTCGCTGAAGGAGTTTGAAGCTTTATAACAATATTGTTTATGTTTTTCTTTTATTTACCTATAATTTAATTTTAAGTAGTTTTTATTGTATAAAAACATTTATATTCATTTAATAATTAATGAAATTGTGATAAATCCACATTCCATCGATGCCCATAAAAGATGTGTAGATCGGCTTGAGTCATTTGACATGCCTTCTTATAATGAGGTAGTATCACATTTTCAAAATACCCCATGACGTAGGAGTACGTACTCACTATGGTCAGAACCAGAGCGGCTTAAGATGTATTTTTATTACTAATTAAAAAATTTCTAAACATTTTTTTACGGACGGTCCCCGCCTCACACTTACCCACCTTAACCGACCGAGAGGGCTCATCCCCATGACGTAGGGATACGTACAGACTATGGTCCGGACCATAGCGGATTTAGATGTATTTTCATTACTAATACTTATACATTACTTCTACATTGTTAGCGCGGGGACGACATTGTTTTGCCTTCAAGTTTAAATATAATTGATTTTGAATAAGAATTTAATGAAAATATGTCTGTCTTAACCCCCAATTCAAAATGGGAGCTATGTCTCACATAGTTATGTTAATTATTCCCATAAATACAGTAGATATCGGATATAAGCACATCTCATATAAGAACAAATCGCATATAAGAAAGATTGGCAAAAACACCGAGCCTGTTTGCATCTTCTCAGTGTAAAAATTGCTTGATATAAGAAAAACACGTATAAGAAAAACACTGATATAAGAAATGTTTGTCAAACACCAAAGCTGACAAACGTATTTGAAATGGTTTCATATAAAAAAGTATTTAAGATTGTTGTCAAACTGTGAACTGATTTTATTTTATAGTAATTAAACGTGCTAAAGTCCCAAAACTTATTTAACAAATTGTGAAAAGCAATCTGATGTAGGCGTGTCCCTATCCGGATTTCATTCCTGCCCAAGGAAATCTTCAGGGGACTTTGTTATTAGAATTTCTAGAGATATTTGTTATGTTAAATCACAAACTCAATGAGAATTTCTTGTCCTCGTCTAGGAGCGAGATTCAAAACTTAAAATATCAAAAAAAAAAAAAACAAAAACAACAACAAAAAATTGTCACAATTGGCTTTGTCATCTTCCAAATACTACTCTGTTTTTTTGACAGACCTAGCAATGTAGTGACGTTTATTCAAGTAAATCAACAATAGAAAATCATATGTTTTCTATTAGTGTCAGTTACATTTAAATTTGCACAAGCACCTGCATATTTGTTATTTTGTTTTTTTATATACTGAATTGTTTTGTTTAATAAAATGTTTTTCTTTAAAACTTTTTTTTTACTTTTCATTTAAACATTTTAATTTTAGAGAATATATTCGTATAAGAAACAACTTTCTTATATCCGATATTTCCATATAAGAAAAAATCGCATATAAGAAAGAAATCTCTGGCTTTTTTTGAGTTTCTTATATCCGATATCTACTGTAACGGTTTTCAAAAGAACATTGTGTGAATATTACAATTTTTCTCCGAAGACGGACTGCGGCCTGGCATAGGGTTTTTCTATTCGCTGAGTAAAACATTTATGGAAGGCTGTAAAATAAAAAAATTAATACTTTATTCCGTTGTCCAATAAAAATTACATTTGAAACTTTAAGACAAAACAACGTGTTATCTATGATAACAACTTAGTGGGCTTGCTGAAAAGATAATTTCTAAAATATGCAATAAAAACATAGTAAAAATAGTATTTGTTTGTACGAAAATTGAAAACAAGAAAAAAACCACCGCTAGTTTGTGTACTTGTTGCAAAGGTTTATAAAGCAATGATGCTTTACCATTTTTATTAGTAAGAATAAACTAGAAAACAATAGAAAATATGACCCGTTATAAATTGAGCAAAGAAATTTAGTGTTATTTACAATAAATTGTAGTCAGTAAAAAAAAAAACACTTGAGTGATCATACTGCCTCCATTGAAAGGCACTTTCAATCATTTTCTTCACTAGGTATAGGTGCAATTTTATGAAACGACCTTCGAAGA